>VDFB02289986.1:0-28766 GCA_007258455.2 Sequoia sempervirens
TTTAGCAAAAGTCTTGATTGGAGCAAAGAAACATCACATGTGATTTGGAAACCTCCTTCAGCTGGAAATAGTTTGGGCATGGATTCTTAGGTAGGTGCTTATGAGGCATGGAACATATGCATATGTAGGAATTGTAGATACGTAAAATGCACCAATTGACATTGTGCATCTGATCTTGACTACTAACATCATTTCATCCTAAATCATCCTTCGGTCTAACCATTTAATCAAATTCCCCTATCTAATTAAATTCATCAATATTCCTCTCTTAATTAAATAAATCAATTATCTAATTAAGTCATCTCTTCTTGATAATTAAATTAATCATCTGATCTAATTATCCCTATTTAATTAAATAATCAATTTTATTTGATTAAATCTCTAAAGTCTATCTATCAAATTAAATAAATTAAAACATTTTTTAATTTAAGTCTAACATCATCTCTTTTAATTAAATAAATCAAAATCTTTATTTAATTAATCTCTTATCACATTCTTCTCATTATTTTATTTAAATAAATCCTAAAATCTAAGTCAAATAAGTCACATCACCTAATCTCCTATTAAATTAATTAACCCTTAATTAATTTAATTCTAATTCATGTCCCATCCTCTAGCTTTTGCAACTTTCTCATGAAAATATATTTAATTGATTTATTAAATCCTCTATTTTCCTCAACAAGGCATCTTTTTGGAATATTCTCCAAGTTTGAATTCAAATTCCAAGTTGACATGTACATCCAACAAGGCATGTCCTTTTCCTTGAGCCAAGTGGCATTTATTGCATTTTCCCTCCCTCTTGCATGTCATTTCAACAAATTTGAAATTCAAAAATATGCATTTATTGGCACAATCCTCAAAACTTGCACATCCTATATCCACTCAGCTTGACATGTGGCATCTTGCCATTGGATGAATGTTAGTTACACATTTCTCAAATTTAGACATTCATCCATCTTGGAATTCTATAAATAAAGAGCTCATATCCTCATTTTATCATCCACAAATTATGCAAAGTTACCATGCTCAAATATTTATCAAATTTCATCCATCATTCTTGAATCTTAGCTAGGTTATGCAGGTTTTTAGCTTGGAGTACTCTTCAACATCAACAAAGTGGATCAAATCTCTTCATCACATCAATCTTGCATCATAGGAATTGGGAAAGGGCCAATTTTCACATCAAATTGACACGAATTCCCCCATGGGATCATAAGTTTACTAGTTCAATTAGGATTCAATCTTTAGTTTGTTATTTTCATTGTGTTCTTCATTTCTTTTTTCCTAATTTGAACTTGGTGAATTGATTTCATGGGGAATCCTTGTTCTTGCTTGCAATCTCTAGTTTAATGTGTTTCTTCATGTTGTTTTGCAGGAACTAGGATTGGGGTTCTCACATTTGGCACTCTGAGCTTGAACATAGGAAAGATTGATCTCTGATCACCCCCTGAGACACTTAGGTCAGCCCTTTAGGAGTCCATCATAATAAACTGACATCTCATCATGTACATCTTCATTTGTAACTCGGTCAAGTCATCAATCGAACTACATGGTCTCTACGTGTATAACGTAGGCAAGGCTCATTTGTTGATCAGCCCTCAAGGCCCCTAGGATAAGTCTTTAGGTTAGTCTCTTGGTCAAAATCTCAGAAAATCCCAAAATATTGGAAAAATAAAAAATCAAAACATTTGTAAAATCAAAAAATACCAAAAAACGGCCTCAAAACATCTCAAAAATGTCAAAAACATCCAAATATTTGAAAAAATCCATCTGTCTTCGCTTGCACCCACAATAACATCACTCATAATAAACAATCGCCATCCTCAATCTTTGGTAAGACAAACAGAAACAACTCTAGCTGGTCAAAAGTGAAAACTCAAAATCATCAAAGTCTTAGGTCTAAGTCAGTGCGTAAACAAGTTGGTCAACTCTTTGTGTCGATAACTCATCATCCAATTGGTCCCATATCAATCATCATTTAGAACGCTTTGGATAAACGAAATGGTGTGCCGCCATCCACTAACATGTCCTAGGATGCATCCTTCCTACAATGGGCATTATCTTTTGGCAATAGTTTCAATTCTTATCCTTAAAAACACATCCTCTTTTGGTTAGCGGTATTGAAGAACATCAACTTGTTTGTTTACTTTGTCTTTATCTTTTGACTTATCTTAGTGCACTCATTCCAAGGACTTCTCGATGATATCCGAATAGAGGATTTAGAGAAATAGGAATGGGGCAAGGATTAATATCTTTTGTCTGTTATGCTTGTTGGATGATCTTGTAATATAACCTTGGCGAATACTTGCTTTGTTAGGTATGTATGGAGGAGGTTTTGGGTAGCTTGTTGACTATGGCATTGATAGGTTATACCTTTCTATGTTTTGGTCTAAGGTGTTTGAAACTTCTAAAGTGCATCCTAGCAAGGTTTTTGTATGTTAGGTGTGAACAAGGATACTCCTATCTGCTTGTCAAATCAAAGTCCATCACATTGGGTAAAATTCCATCATGGTTTTCTATACCTTGATGCATCGTACCAGGTGTGTTATCAAACATAAGAAAATTGGCCCTTTGAAAATCCCAATTCCTCGACAAGAAATCATCATCATTTACATTTTCATCATCTGGTGTCTTGTTGAAATGACTTCTCGTCTTTCTCATTGCACTAACCAAGGTACTATGACAGTTGATCATCATCATCATTGTCATCGTTATCAATCTTGCATCCACAAATCATTAGCATATTGCATCAACATAACATATAGGAAACACATGCATTACATTTCCATCATCATATAAACATGTTATCATAAGCATTCTTCATAGATAGATGCATCCATTTCATTGCATTTCATCCATTACATTGCATCGCATTGCATTACATCAATCATCGTATAACATTCATTTGCATTTCATAACCATTTCACATTACCACCTACTGCATAATCATACAAAATAGGTACATAAGCATCACTGATAATCCATCACATACATACTTGCATAACATCATAACATCATCTCACACATTGCGTTCATTTTACATCATCATATCATTGCATATAGTACATCACATTAAAATGCATCACATACATTATCATCTAATATGTTTAGGATAATAATATTTTTTATTTTAAGCATCTTAGAAAACCATCCCATTTGCATTATATCATATAAAACATGACCATTGCATTCACATTGCATTATATCATCCACTAATCATCCATGTGATCTCATAAATAGCATTGCAATCATTTTTTTCATTTCATTAATCATTTCACATCATAAATAGAAACAAAAAAATCCATCACATGCAAAGCATACATCCATCCATAATCATTTCATATATAAGCATGATTCACATCATTTCACGTATACACCATGGATCATTTCCATTTCATTTTTCATATTGCATATTACATATCATATCATAAATACATCTGCATATCATAAGTCAACATAATTTAGATCTGTTAGTCATAATCATAATGCATACATCATCATAAGTAAATGCATTCATAAAAGCATCATATGGCACCATAACATCATTACACAGCATATAGAAGTAGAGTCATTCATACATGCATAAATAATTGGTACACATTACATCGCATCAAAATCATCATCTCATATATATCATCAATAATATAACTGTCATAGTACAAGAATAATTGGATCACTATATATGTATGTTAATCAGTACAAAAAGGCCCATCGGGCTATCAAAAAGGAGCCCATAAGGCACAAAAGTATCATCTCAATCAACCCCCTGTATGCTACCCTCGCCCCTGTCACCATGACCCTCTGCTAGTTTGTGGCTAGTCCACTATGAGTACTTCAGGACCTATTCCTACTCTGGGTACGGCCTCATGATAATGCATCCGATAGTACTTGACCTCTCTGACAACCTCCTGGTAAGACCTAATGGACACTGTACCTTGAGAGGAGAAGACTTCCATCCTCTCTAACTGTTGTCTCCGACCTAGCTCTATGGCCGCCTGTAACTCTATAGCCTATCTCTACTGGATGGCCTAATCCCTCTCAGCCCTCATCTGATCTCTCCAATCCTAGCCTGATCCCTCTTAGCTGTCACTGTCTACACCTGGGCCTACATCTATACAATCAATGCTCTCGGGGATCCACCTGTCCTACTAGCTGCCTTGCTAGTTGTGCTCATCCAGGCTGTACCGGAGGTTGATCCTCAACCCTAGCCCATGGTGGCGGACCTACTCGTACCAACTGCTGGTCCTACATCTATACGTCTGCCTGATTTGGCTACACTAGGGGCCCAACCAGCTGGTCCTATTGTACATCACCCCTTTGTCCTCATCCTCCCCCTCTGCCTCTAACCCTCCATCAATCGGGGTTTGCACCTAGAATAGTCAATCGCAGGGGAGGCTAGAACCAATCCTTGTATGGTTGTGTCGTGCCTGGATCCACAGGGCCCTAATCATAAGCCCATGACCAAGCTACTAATTTTCTAAAACTCTCCACGGCCTCTGAAGCAAGAATATACCACCCCCATGAAACCTGTGTCATGGTGCGGGTGAAGACGACCACATAGTCCTCATCTGGTTGATCCTAGGGCTCACCAAACTAGAACTGCATACGCCTGGGTAGATATCTCTCAATCATCATATGTTCTCACCCCTACATGAAGCGGTTCTAGCAGCAAAGAAAAGTTGATCTGAATCACCGGCCCATCCGGGTCGACCAAGGTACAGGTCGCCATGTAAACACCTGCATCTTGTCAAGGACCCTCCTCCAGTAGGGGATCCTGTGCTCACCTGTGTGTGTAAATGACACACCACCTTTGTAACGCCATACAAGAGGATTGTCTGGTATCATCAGAATGGTAACAATCTGGGGCCGAAGGACTACAATGTGCTCCCACACCCATACATGAAGAAGTGTCACACCTGCTCTGAGTGCTCTGCCATCCATGTAGACATACTCGTGCAGATCTTTGTACATTCAGGCAAGAAGAACTGACCCCCAAGCAAACTGAACTAGCCTATCACGAACCATGCTCTCCTAGTAGAGTCCCCAACTAGGACTAAAGTATCGGCCTCGTCTGTTTGGGGCAACGAGACCCAAAATAACCACTACAACAACTAGGTAGAAGGGAGGTGTCAGGGTCTTGTGTCACTCCAGCTCAATCTATCCCTACCAAATAATGATGTCCTCTGTGGCAAGGACTATGTGGCAGGCATTACGCCCCTCATCCATATCAAAAATGACATGCCGACCATGAATCAGAAATCGTAGGATGCGCTAAACGTCCTCCAAAGTGATGGTGGCCTCACTAGTGGGAAGGTGGAATGAAGACGTCTAGCTGTGCCATCTCTTGGCAAGTGCCGAAATCATCCCCAAGTAAGTGTGGATGGGTGTTGCATAAGCAATATACCATAGCCCCATATCTTGAAGTCAATCCTGATCTTTGTAGTTGAGATCCCGCAAGTAACCAAACAAATCTCGTGACCTGTGCTCTCGAGAGTAGAGCTCCCTCCCCACGTCCTGCATCAAGGAAGGTCACCATGTTAAAAAAAATTTGAAAAATTCTTCGCCTAACGTCCAAGAAACCACTCCAACGTTGGAATTCGTGAAGGTGTCGCAGTTTTATTTCAAATCAAACTTCAATGCTAGGGCACCAAAAGCCAAAATAGCACTGTCGCGGTGCACTTTCCCTCCCAGCAGTGCACTTTGAGCAAATAAAAGACCACCATGTTGCACTTTGCAAATCACCCCGTCGGCCACGAGCTCAGCATTAGAGTTTTCAAACTCCAAACTCCGCCGCCGTGACACAATATCATACTGAGTGGCGCAGTTTGATTTCTGAGCGACACTATATAGCACCACTGCAGAATGACCGACTCTGAAAGCATTAATTAAGCACGAAAAATGAGAAACAAAGTTCAAGTAGGGAGTACTTACCGATGCCCCAATGTTGGGTGGCTCCTAGTACATCTGGACTCCATCAGAAATATGCATGGAAAGCTATCGTTGTGCCATATTGTCAGGAGGTTAGAGCTCAAATCTCAAGGTTGCTAGATGGCTGTGTGTGAAAATGACTTGAAAGTGACCCCTCGGGCCCCTTTTAAGCTTGAAAAATTAGGGTTTTTTCACCTTGATTCGATATCTTGCTATGGTTTTGGACCCCTGAAGTTGTTTTTGTCCAGTTGAGGCCTGTTTTACATCGTTTTATTGCATTTAGACACGTTTTTGGCCTCTTGGAGCCTTTTCAAACCTGTCGGCACCTTGTCCTCTTTTTTTTGCGAGATCACCCAAAAATTAAAATTTTTGTCCAATCTCTTGAGGGGGTGATATAATGGCCTATTTTCTCTCATCAGGTGGCAGTGGGGCAGGATTTTAAATAATAAATTTTTTGACTTTGATCAAGATTGTTTATTCTTTGAACCAACGCAACAAGTGCATTGCTTCAAAGAGGGGCAAAATGTAGATACATAAAATGTACCGATTGACACTCTGCATTTGATCTTGAATACTAACATTGTTTCATCCTGAATCATCCTTCGGTCTAACCATTTAATCAAATTCCCCTATCTGATTAAATTCATCAATATTCCTCTCTTAATTAAATAAATCAGTTATCTAATTAAGTCACCTCTTCTCAATAATTAAATTAATCATCTGATCTAATTATCCCTATTTAATTAAATAATCAATTTTATTTGATTAAATCTCTAAAGTCTATCTATCAAATTAAATAAATTAAAACATTATTTAATTTAAGTCTAACATCATCTCTTTTAATTAAATAAATCAAAATCTTTATTTAATTAATCTCTTATCACATTCTTCTCATTATTTTATTTAAATAAATCCTAAAATCTATGTCAAATAAGTCACATAACCTAATCTCCTATTAAATTAATTAACCCTTGATTAATTTAATTCTAATTCATGTCACATCCTCTAGCTTTTGCAACTTGCTCATGAAAATAGATTTAATTGATTTATTAAATCCTCTATTTTCCTCAACAAGGCATCTTTTTGGAATATTCTCCAAGTTTGAATTCAAATTCCAAGTTGACATGTACATCCAACAAGGAATTTACTCCATCTTACATGTCCTTTTCCTTGAGCCAAGTGGCATTTATTGCATTTTCCCTCCCTCTTGCATGTCATTTCAACAAATTTGAAATTCAAAAATATGTATTTATTGGTACAATCCTCAAAACTTGCACATCCTCCATCCACTCATAGCTTGACAAGTGGCATTTTTCCATTCGATGAATGTTAGTCCCACATTGCTCAATTCTAGACATTCATCCACCTTGGCATTCTATAAATAAAGAGCTCATATCCTCATTTTATCATCCATAAATTATGCAAAGTTACCATGCTCAAATATCTATCAAATTTCATCCATCATTCTTGAATCTTAGCTAGGTTATGCAATTTTTTAGCTCGGAGCACTCTTCAACATCAACAAAGTGGATCAAATCTCTTCATCACATCAATCTTGCATCATAGGAATTGGGAAAGGGCCAATTTTCACATCAAATTGGCACCAATTCCCCCATGAGATCATAAGTTTACTAGTTCAATTAGGATTCAATCTTTAGTTTGTCATTTTCATTGTGTTCTTCATTTCTTTTTTCCTAATTTGAACTTGGTGAATGGATTTCATGGGGAATCCTTGTTCTTGCTTGCAATCTCTAACTTAATGTGTTTCTTCATGTTGTTTTGCAAGTACCAGGAATGGGGTTCTCATGGGAATATTTCAAATAATTAGATCATTCTATCCTTCCAACTCAGACACATAACCATATGTGAGTTTTGAACACTTAAATTCTCCTCCCTTAATAAACTTCCAAGTATAGGTCCTCATAAGCCTTTGACATCCAACCCTTGATTTCTAGGTGGCATATCCCAGTTGTAATACCCCTTCAAACACATTCAACAATCATAAGAATAGCACAATAAATAAAGGAACTTAATCTAAATTATACCCATGTCTAAAATCTGATGATAAGTACTCATATATATAACACCACCATATTATCAAATTCTATTCGACTCCAAAAATTCAAGACCACTTAAATATCTATCAAGGTTGCACAATATCCTCAACAGACTAAGGTTGACCCCGATCCCTCTCAAACTGTTGATTTTGGAATACTCCCTTGGAATACAATCATATTACTGAATCTTGATTTTAATAATCCACTTAACTTGTACCATTCATGTGATTGCACATGTGTAAATATTCCTATAATAATGCTACATTCATAAAATCCTTTTGAATTCCCATAATGCCTACTTTGAGCTTTAAAACCAGTGAAGTTTCCAAGAACAAGGTCTTTGTATTGACTCCTCAGAAGGTATCTTGGATCCAATTGATATCCCAATCTTCCACAATGGGAATCCTACTCATTACACTTGTCACTGATTTTCTAAGATCATTTTGGATTCATGTTTACATGATATTGTTTCTATTGATAAATTCACATCTCAATCCACTTTGGTTTGAGACTTCTTGAAGTATAACCCTTTTTTTTTTAAATTCACACACCTTCAGAGATCTATTCCATCACATTGTTCTTCACGAGCCACGACACCCTTCATATATTATGACCATCACTCTTAGTCACCATTTTACATATACCTAGTGATCTATTGCTAAGAAAGTTCATCCCAATGAGACATTAATCTCTATAGAATGGTAGCAGAATTAATAGATCCCCTTCGTGAAATTCATCCTTTGGCACCAACAAATAGACTTTACCATCACCAAGTATTCATTCATAGCCTCAAAGACTTTATTGGCATGAATTATCCTAACATATATCAGCTAGGAATTTTTCGTGAAGGACCCTCATAGATCACTGTCATTCTGTGAATTTGATGGGCTCGGGAATTTGATGTCTTCAAGGAATTTTCCTCTTCAACGAATTTTAGCCTTCACTAATTTTTTGACTTCAGGAATGTACATCTCTCGGGGAATTCCTATATGCTCATATTTTTCTGAGAGCTTATACATCTCGTGAATTCTGTCATAGAATGGAATACCCGAGATTTCCATTTTCATAACTTCATGAATTTCCCTTACTTGCAAGTTTTAAATTCATACTTTGAATAAAATCATTGTACCATCCCTATTGAAAATTTCTAACTCTTGACACCATATTTCAAGCCATACACCTTGCTCTTCATTCCTCAGAAATTTTCAACCTTTAGGGAATTCTCCTACCATCGAATTTTCCTAAAACACCTCTATCTCTCAAGAATTCCAAGCATTAGTGAATTCTCTACACACTGTTTCTTTTGTTAATTCCTTGCAAATCAAAAATTCCCCAAGATAGTTGTCCAAACTTCTTCCTTTATTATGTTTCAAATATTCAATGACTTCTCTAAAATCCTGCAACTGATGCCACCAATGATTCACATTTTGTCCCCTAATAATAGCACTTTGCAATGTAATACCCCAATCTGCTTTCATAATTTCCAAGTTTTATAGTACCAAAATCCTCACGGATTCCCTTGATGGATAGATTCATTATTCCTTCAACTCAAGACTGGAGAACACTTAAAACCATCAGTTTTGAATTCTTATTTTAGTATATAGAGGCTCAAACATAGATCAAATATCTGCAAAAACATGGTTAGTACCAATACCAATTTGAACTCCTAAATGTATTATGATGATTTGATTTCTCCCTCAAATTTTAAAGTATAAACTATGTCGACCATGCCAAGACTCAGAATAACCATAGCTTGCACCAGATGGAAGAATCCAAATGCAGATGACCAACTAGGCAGAATGAAACTGGAGACTGATAGAGAAACAAAAGCTCAGAAATATGACCATGGGCAAGATTCAAAAAATACAAGAGAAAACAAAAGTCACGGATTTGGAAGCAATGAGGAATTTTGGGAAAATTTATGGGAGATGGAATTCCCTGAAATGTTGAAATTAGTGAAATTAGTGAAAGTACTAGCCTCCATTGGGCTTCTAAGGCATTCAGGGATTTCCACCCAAGGGGAAATTTCCTGAAAAGTCAGAAAAAACCAAAATTGAGTCAAAACCAAAGATTTTCAAAATGATACTTCAAGGGTGATCATTTTCACAAGCAAGGTAATCATTCAAGCACACCTCGGAGTAATTAAAATCCCAAAATTTGAAGATCAAAGGCACCCAAAGTTAAAGCAAGAAAGAGGGTCCCCACTTTCAGTGGGGCATGTGTGCAAAAAGTGCACAACAAATGGTGACTCTTGCTGGGAAAATGCTACAGAGCATTTTGATGATGAACATAAATCAAGAACCAAAAATCTTTGTTTTCAATCTCTATATCAAGAAAACAAATCAAAATGCAAGATTAAAGAATCAGAACCAAAGGTAGACTAAACCTTCCATAAATTGAAAATCCAAGTGTGTGCAGGTGATTTCATTTCCCTCATTGAGCTACTACAAAAACCAAGCTTAGTCAAGTTAGGCTATGTAAATATTCTAGCTCCAAAAGCAACCTGGATAGAGCCTCACTACTAGTCATGTGTGTATAGTCCCGACGAGGTTATTGTTGTGACTCTCCCGAACATAGCTCTATTTCCATCCAAGCATCCATAGCCCCGATAGAGATATTTGAATCCTCTTGGTAGGTTGAATTCACTTCTTTTGATTTTGAATATTTTATCTTTTCCTTCTTTTTGATATTTCTTTTCTTCACTTTTTCATTTCAACCTATGAACAATGAAGTTCACACTCAGGGCTAAGAACCACAGTGGCACTGAAGCAGAAATAGGATTTTTCACCTAACATGACCTAGAAAAGATCCCACACCAACCTCAAGATTCTTAAGATGTATGTAAGATGTAAGATTTAAGAGTACTTTAGGTTCAAGTCAGACCGATGACCCATCCTCTTTAGATCAAACATTCAAACCGCTTGGCATTAACAAAAGATCGCGACCATCCATTCAAGACCCATGACTAGATATTATTAATGAAATACTCAGAACAGTCGTAGATAATGAGTAATTATTGTGTAGGAAAGACACTTCCCCAACCAAAAAACCAAAAAACCCAAGTTGGAGAAGCAAAGCAACAACGAAACCAAAACCCAAAGCAAACCTAAACTAACCAAAACATAATCAAACCAAAAGCAAGGCAAGACAATCTAACTAAAGGAAACTAATCCTAAAGCAATCTATCCTAAAGAAAACAAAAATGGACTAAAGCAAAAGAACAAGGCAAGTTTTATTTATTCAAATCAAGCTATATACAAAGAGACTGATAATAACTCATTATCAAACAAGGTGGATTGAGACCCACCCCCATACAATTCATCAATGTATGGAAAAGAAACAAGGTGATGGTAATAGTCCTCAAGAATGCAAATTCATCTTTATGCTTAGCAAAATAAGGCTTAATAATGTAGCATTCAAACTTAACCTTATTGATAGGAATAATTAGCAATTCAGGCAGTTCATTGAAACCATGATCAATCCATATGCAAGTTGTCTTTCCTAAACTTCTATAATCAAATTGATAAGCTTCAAAATTCACAGCTAGGAAGGAAACAACCCAATTTTGTACTGTTGTAGACTGAATGTGGTATTCATCATTCTTCACTTGTGCAGAGCTGATATCTATGTTGTCATGAGGTCTCCACTGATGGTACAAAAATATCCTCGTGTTTGAAACATGCAAAACAAAATTAGAGTTATCAATAAGCAGTCCAAGGTGAAATTTAGGTTGACTAAATTCAGAACTATCAACATGGAACTTTTCACTTGTTTGCATTCCTTCCTTGACAGAATGTTCATCAAGAGGCATCGTAGACTGGTTTTTAAGCACATCTTCACCTAAAGTAGGGTGATCAAGCTCATCAGTGATGACTACAACATTTTTGTTCTCAACACCACTTGGATTCTCCTGCTCAAAAACATGAACCACATTAATACATAAAATTTGTGAATTTTCTGTATGGAATTCATCAACAGAAAGAGGAAAAACAGGGTGTGATGAATGAAGGGACTCCCTGAATTCCTCTCCTATTGGAATTTGTTTAGGTTCTTGATTGTGACCCTTTAGAATATTAACTCCTCCATTAAGTTCCTCTTCATATCCTGTAGGACATTCATCAATAAGTTGTTGAAGTTCCTGTATTGAAAAGTTAATCTCCTCCAGAGTTGCCTCAACCTTTACTGCCATGCTTTCCTCAAATTCAGTGCCAGTGGGTTCATTGATAGCTTGTTGAGATTATTCTATTGGTGGCTTACTCTTTGTAGTTTGATGTATATCCTTTGTATAATCTGACAACCATACCTATTCTTCCACCTCTTCTATTGATTCTATCGATGCTCCAGTACTGTCAATTTTATGAATTGGTTTCTTAGGCATATCATGTAACATTAGGATTTCGTCAACCTCCAATCCCTGAGGGTCAATTTTTAGTACATAATTTCCCAAGCTTGTTTCAGAAAGGAGTACCTCCTTTAAAGTATTTATATCAGCCTAGCTTAAAGCACTCTTTTGTTCAGAAAGCATATCTCTTTCAAGAGACCTTAGTACTACACCTATGATTGTAGGATACCTTAACAACTCATGGGAAGAGAGACTTACTTTGAGTTTCTTGAGTTCTTCTACCACATTCTCTCCTATTTTCTTTGTAGTCATGGCATAACAGTTGTCCTTAGAGCTAACCACAAATTTATCCCTGTTTCTTTCAATGCTTCGTCCTTTATCAGCATCAGATTGTCCTCCATTTGTGAAATACTGAGTAGTCACATGATGGAATGTTTGAACCTCCTCAATCGTAAACTCTTCCTCATCTAGTGGACCATTGTAATTCTCTTCATCACTTTCAAAGGATTGAACTATAGAATCTTCACTGTATACATACTCTATTTCAACACTCTTGTCTTGTTCTTCTTCTACTCCATTCTCTTCACCTCTTGGAAACAGGGCATGATTCACCACCATGACCGATATGTCATAAGGATTAGATGGTACTATCTCCTATCCACTTGAACTATTACTGGCATGTTGAACTTCCTACTGGAAAATGGACACAGCAGTCTGGAATTCTTGACAGTCTGACTCACAATGTTGATTTGTGTTGTGAAGCCTACACCATCTTGACATAGTTGTTTTTGATAGGTAAAGTCCACTGGATTTTTCATGATTGTTTGGTTGACCCAGAGATGTTAAGGCTCCTCCATTATTCTAACGTGGTGGCTTCCTTCTGTCATATGTTGGCCCTGAGTGTTGATCTCTATCAAGATGTTGTCCTATGTTGTAATTTTTCTCTTGAACTTGATCATAATTGGACTGAACTCCCTTTTGGATGGCCTGGGGTTGATTATTTTGAATCCTTAGGTAAGTGACCTTGGTGGCTAGCTTTGTAACTAGCTCTGTGAGTGCATCCAACCTCTCCTTTTCCACATTTCCTAGTGGGGAAACACCATTTGTTGAGTTCTGCATATTAACAAAATGGAACCCATGGTTCAAGGATTGATTAAATATCTCAAAGCTCTATAAGTAACTAGGTATATTAGCTTGTTGATGGGAGAATACAAGTTGGTTCATATTTAGATGGTAATTTGACATGGGTGGGATTGGATTTAAGGGCTGACTTGGATGTGGAACCAAGGGTAATTGAGGGACTGGGCTCAACATAGGTGTTTGGTTAGCTAATGGCAAGGGTTTGGACAAGTGTTGCCTCAAATTTTTACTCACTTTAATAGCTACATCATAAGCTTCAAGTAGACTGATAGGATGGTTTTCTCTCCATTTCATAAAGGTAGATGTTAAACTATCCAAAACCTCATAATAAACCTTCCTGGCAGTGGCATCATCAATAGCATAAGTGGGTTGCAACCTAGCATAAGCCCTATGAAATTTATTATTGAAATCCCCTATTGGTTCATTCTCCTCCCTCTTGACTCTAGTAAACTACAGAAGTAACTCATTGGCACTGATTGGGATCTCAATTTTTGTAAAAACACAACCTCCAACTGAAGCCAAGTAGTGATAGACCCTACAGGGAGATGGTTATACCAATAAAATGTCTCATCCCTAAGGGAATATGGGAAAATCCTGCATGCAACATCCTCATGATTAATTCCCCTATCCTTAAGGGTAGTTTTAAAAATCCTAATATGCTCCCCTACAGTCCTTTTGGGATCATTAATGTGAAACTTGTAGTAGAGAAGTTTAGGGTTTTTGGGCATGGCATTGTAATTATTGAAGGATAATGGAGATGGATTAATAGCTAGGAAAGCCATTGGTCAAGGTGGAGGTGGTAAAGGCTGTTTTATGACCGGTTGAGGTTGGGAATGGCTTCAGAATCAGATGAAAATTGACTTCATTAAGAATACAATGATGGAGATGATGGAAATAGCTGGATGGATGATGATTCTCCCTTTATTTTAGTCCTTCTTGAACTAGTGAGAGGTTGCAATTCTTGAAATTCCTCTTCTCCTATAGTAGATCTGGTTCTTTTTTTGAATCTTTCAGGAGAAAAGGCAGATTGAAAATGATCCAACTTGCTTATTCAACCCTCCCTCTAGCACCAATCTGTTGATGGTGTTCTCTGCACAAAAACAACTCAGATAGAATATGATATCCTATCTATCTTGAAAGGTAAACCTCTATCAACAAGCCTCAAGAGATAACCCCAAGGTCTCTAATGTTAGGTCTTGACAATGCATAAACAGCTTAGATAATATGTGAAAATGTTGGTAATCACAAGGGGCCTTACAAAAAAATACTAAATCTTAAGACTTATCAGATTTCCAATATGTTGATACTTCAAATCCTAAATCTAATCCAGATGATAAAGAAATAGAAAAAGATAAGGGTTTAAGAGAAAGATTCCTAATATTAAGACTACTCTAACTTCAACAATACAAATGATGAAATACTTGAAATGGACCAATCCCCAAAACTAATTCCTGCTTAACCCAGATGAACCTGTAATCTTACAGAAATAGTGCAATCTTCTAAGGCATTAAAGATTTTTCAAATCATTAAAATTCATCAAACCAACCCTATTACAATTGAGATGAACAAACATTCATAACTGAACTGAGCACAACGAATATAAGGTCCAAGCTAACTTTGCAACGTAACTCACAATTAGCTAGTTGCAAAAAGTATGGACTAGGGATTGCTACAACACTTTGAGCATTAAACCATAAACACCATTGAATCATATATAATTCTAAATCTAACATATATCCAATGTTTCTCAAGCAATTTCAAAGATAGAACAACAAAAACCATACAAGATAAGCCAACACAAAAGACATAACTAGAAATCTCAACATCTTCAATTGTATTGAATTATCCAATGACAACAACAATTCCATTGTTCTATAACAATGCTTGCTTCAAAATGAAACTAACTCCTAACTCTAGCTTCTGCTTTAACCTATCTCCTTTGAAGTCTAATTTCCCTATCCTTTTTCTACTACTACCCCCTTTACAAATGAGAAGGCACTGGCATTTTATAAGAAATTACATTTTGAATCAAAGGCTAGGATTAAATCAATCCAAGGGTATCCAACAGTTACATTGAGTTTGGTGCATGTGATACATAATCATCTGATGAGAAAATTTAGTTGCATCTTGGAGCAATGAGAAAATAGCAACAGACCACCTTAACTTTAGAAAAAATCCTGATTGGAGCAAAGAAACAACATCACATGTGATTTGGAAACCTCCTCCAGCTGGAAATAGTTTGGGCACAGATTCTTAGGTAGGTGCTTATGAGGCATGGCACATATGCATATGTAGGAATATTTCAAATAATTAGAGCATTCTATCCTTCCAGCTTAGACACATATCCATATGTGAGTGTTAAAGACTTAAGTTCTCCTCCCTTAATAAACTTCCAAGTATAGGTCCTCATATCCCTTTGACATCCAGCCCTTGATTTCTGGGTGGAATACCCCTACAAACACATTCAACAATCATAAGAATAGCACAATAAATAAAGGAACTTAATCTAAATTAAACCCATGTCTAAAATTTGATGATAAGTACTCATATATATAACACCACCATATTATCAAATGTTATTCGACTCCAACAATTCAAGACCACTTAAATATCTATCAAGGTTGCACAATATCCTAAATAGACTAAGGCCGACCTCGATCCCTCTCAAATCTTTGATTTTGGAATACTCGCTTGGAATACAATCATATTACTTAATCTTGATTTTAATAATCTGATTAACTTGTACCATTCATGTGATTGCACATGTGTAAATATTCCTGTACTACTGCCATGTTCATAAAATCCTTTTGAATTCCCATAATGCCTACTTTGAGCTTTAAAACCAGTGAAGTTTCCAAGAACAAGGGTCTCTTTATCGACTCCTCAGAAGGTATCTTGGATCCAATTCATATCACAATCTTCCACAATGGGCATCCTACTCATTGCACTTGTCACTGATTTTCTAAGATCATTTTGGATTCATGTTTACATGATATTGGTTTCACTAATGAATTCACATATCAATCCACTTTGGTTTGAGACTTTTTGAAGTATAACCCATTTTTTTTTTTAAATCACACACCTTCAGAGATCTATTCCATCATGTCATTCTTCATGAGCCACGACACCCTTCAGATATTATGACCATCACTCCTAGTTACCATTTTACAAATATCTAGTGATCTATTGCCAAGAAAGTTTGTCCCAATGAGACACTAATCTCTATAGAATGACACTTAACAGATCCACTTCATGAAATGCATCCTTTGGCACCAACAAATAAACTTTACCAGCAATTTGATGTCTTCAAGGAATTTTAGCCTTTGCGAATTTTCTGACTTAGGGAATTTACATCTCTTGGGGAATTCCTATATGCTCAAATTTCTTTGAGAGCTTATACATCTTGTGAATTTTATCGTAGAATGGAATACCCGAGATTTTCATTTTCATAACTTCATGAATTTCCCTTACTTGTAGGTTTCAAATTTATACTTTGAATAAAATCATCGTGCCAACCCTATTGTAGATTTCCAACTCTTGACACCATATTTCAAACCATACACCCTGCTCTTCATTCCTTTGAAATTTTCAACCTTTGAGGAATTCCCCTACCATTAGATTTTCCTGAAACACCTCTATCTCTCAGGAATCCCGAGCATTGCCGAATTCTTTGAACACTATTTCTTTTGTTAATTCCTTGCAAATCAAAAATTCCCTGAGATAGTTGTTCAAACTTCTTCCTTTATTATGTTTCAAATATTCAGCGACTTCTCTAAAATCCTGCAACTGATGCCACGAATGATTCACATTTTTCCCCCTAATAATAGCACTTTGCAATGTAATACCCCAATCTAATTTCATAATTTCCAAGTTTTATAGTACCAAAATCCTCACAGATTCCCTTGATGGATAGATTCATTATTCCTTCAACTCAAGACTAGAGAACACTTGAAAACCATAAGTTCTGAATTCTTATTTTAGCATACAGAGGCTCAAACATAGATCAAATATTTGTAAAAACATGGTTAGTACCAATACCAATTTGAGCTCCTAAATGTATTATGATGATTGGATTTCTCCCTCAAATTTTAACATATAAACTATGTCGACCATGCTAAGACACAAAATAACCACAACTTTTGCCAGATGAAAGAATCCAAATGCAAATGACCAACTAGGCAGAATGAAACTAGAGATTGACAAAGAAACAAAAGCTTGGAAATATGACCATGGGCAAGATTCAGAAAATATGAGGAAAATGAAAGTAAGGGGTTTTGAGGCAATGAGGAATTTTGGGAAAATTCATGGGAGATGGAATTCCCCAAAATGTTGAAATTTTTGAAATTAGTGAAAGTACTAGCCTCCATCGGGTTTCCAGGGCATTCGGGGATTTCCGCCCAAGGGGAAATTTCCTGAAAAGTTAGAAAAACACAAAATTGACTCAAAACGAAAGATTTTCAAAGTTGGACAAGCAAGGTAATCATTCAATCACACCTCAGATTAATTAAAATCTCAAAATCAGAATATCAAAGGCACCTAAAGTCAAAGCAAGAAAGACGGTCCACACTTTCAGTGGGGTGTGTGTGCAAAAAGTGCACAACAAGTTCCATCCATTTCTGTTAGAATTTGCATTCACTTCTAGGTGTTGTTTTCATATCACAATGTGTTTTCAAACACTTCACATTTCATTAGTTTTGCATCCATAATCAATTCTATCATTTAGTTGCATTTAAATCATTTCATTTAGTCATAATTCTATCTTGCATACCTTAGTTTGAGTGAACCACCTATATTTTTGGTGTGGGATCTATCTCTTTCCATTAGGTGAGAGACTGTAATTGAGCAAAAGAGAGTCATAGAATTTCACACCCCTAGAATCTATGGTTCATTTTGGTGAACCTTCTTTTTGAATACTTCTCTTTTATGATTTGGAATCCATCATAGATCTACCCTTGCATTGAATTTTCATTAGGGTTTGCATTAGTTAATTGTCATGCTAGGTTTCAAATTTTGCATTCAAGAAAAGTGCATTTAGGTTGCATTGTTGGCATCTAAATTCATTTAAATTTTCTAAAATTCTACATTTTTAACTTAGGTTTGCATCATAGGACTCAAAAAACATAAAAATCACTCAAACTTTCCTAAAAACTTTGAAAATTTTCCATATTGGGACTCATTCACCACCTTGGGGGAAGAAATTCCTTTTCACCCCTAAAACTACCCTTTACAGAACTGAAAACCCTATTTTTAAGCTTTTTTTGGTGCATTTACCTACCTATATCAATTAGTTGAGTTTCTGTTGTTGGAAAAACAAGGACAAAGAACTGAGAGGGGGGGTGAATCAGTTGTCACAAAATATTTAAACTTTTCAACCTTAACTTTAATCTTAGATCTAATGAATGAATAATAAACCACAAACAATCAACACATCAGAAACATAGAAAACACCAAGATTTTTTTGTGAAAACCCTATTAGGGGAAAAACCATGATGGATGTTAGTCCACAATATTATACCTTGTTAAAAGTATAAAGAATAATAATGGGAGGGTGCTGTCATAATAGTGGTTTACAATTCCTGAGAGGAACGAATTTTAGCTGAAATCACATATTTTTAGAAAATATAATGATTTAAGCCTTAAAAATTTCTATTTTAAGGATTCCAATTGAAGAGGGTTTGATCAAATCACCTTAGATTAAACCCCCTTGGATAGAACCTCGCTAGTTTTAAACCATACCTATAAATGCGTCTCCTTTACACCTATCAAAATGCTGATAAAAAATCACTTTTGATTTATATTTTGGGGGATCAAATGAATTCATTTAAAATTTATTTCAAATGATTATGGTATTCCTTAGAACAAGCTATCCAATTAATATAACTTTAATATGTTTTGGTTTTGTTATGTATTTGTTTTTAAAGTTTTATTAAACATAGGTTTTTCATCGAAAATGAATTTCTTTGTTCTTCACATGTGGAAAAATAGAAGATTATCAAAAAAAAAATTTGAAAAATATGAGTGCACTAGATATTGAAGTCCTTGATCCAACAAAAAAAATTAAATTAAATTTTGACATATATAAAAAAAGTTACGCGTTATACAGTCGCGCTGTTTCTGCATTGTAATACGTTTGACTTTGAAACTTGATTAAGGAAAAAATATTCAATAAAAAACTATCTAACCAAGTGGAAGCACTAGATATCAGAGTTGAAAATCTAAATTTGAAAGAATTAGAATTTTATCCTTCATGGAAAAAAAGTTGTGTTATACGGTGTGCGTCACTTTTTAAAAATGTTATTTTCTGAAAAAAAGAAAAATCATGGGAGATGGAAAAAGAAGTGCAATTTGATTCCAAAAATTTTGAAAAAAATATTTTTAGAATGTACAGACAAAATTTGATGAGACTCTAGTTTGCACCATCTTCAAATTCTTCACAGTTTAGCCGCTATAGGTGCCCGAATGTGAAGATTTAGTTAAAAATAATAATTTCAATGTCCAGTTTGGCCAAAAATTGTAAACCACTATTATGGGATCACCCGGGAATGCACATGCATTCAGGCACACTGCCTAGAGCTCACTGCTCAAATACAAGAGGGCTCACTACCCAAAGAAGACACATTGTCTTATAGAAATTTGGATTAGATCTACAGGGTATGAGTTGAGACTACAAAAGCCTGATTATAGTTCTAGTTAAGCACATAAACACTCCTTCACACTTTGCTCAAACTTCTTCACACTCTTCTATACAATCAGATGATTACATCACTATTCATACACTTGCTCTTTCTCTTCACACACACACACACCTTAAATTCACACAAACAACCACTCATATATATCTAAAATATGGATTTACATCAACAACTTCATTGGCTAGAATAAAATATGAAATATAAAACATATACACAATGTCGGCCCAAATTTAAAAGTAAACTTTTTATGTGAATCAAACACCATCGGTCAATATTATATTGTGGCCCAAAACAACATCCTCGACTACACCAATCATTCAAATTTTAATCTCCAAGGATCCAAAACACCTTACAACCACCATGTTGGCCAAGAACATAAAAACTTGAACACACAAGAGAACAATCACTGACCATGAGCACACCGATTAGCGCAGGCATGCAACAAGGATAGAGAATGATCTAGAAATGTCCAAAAGCACCAAGAATAAAAAAAGAAGCATCCACAACAATTGAAATTACTAGAATCACATCAACTTCAATTAGGAACACTAACTAAAGCCACAAAAAAACTATCAGAACACAACTGTTCGTAATACTATTAAATCTTCACACGGACCTCTAAAACTTTTGATAGATAAACTAGATACACTCAGCAATAAACCCTTTAATCCACAATGATTGATCATCAACATATTGAGCAAGACACCTTTAGGACCTTCATTGTTCCACTATCAACCTACAACTCTTTCTTTTAAAATTTTCTCAATATCCTCAACATATACAACCTTCAATTCATCAATGCTAATAGTGTTGACATCAATGACAACCACATATCAACAACACAACCACAACATCCAAAAATCTCCCCCTTTGGCATTGATGGCAACACATGATGTGAAAAATACCATCAATACAACACTCAATCAGTACTTACTCTTCCTTATATTTTGACTCTTCTCCTCACAAGGCTCTTTTCCCAAGATAATCACTAGTTTTTCACATTACTCTTCTCCCCCTTTGACATCAATGGCAAAGATAACCATTATCTTTCCACATACAATATTTGAACCACATATCTGCACATGGAAACATCAATCTGGATCAAAATATAGCTATGAAACACACAGATTGATGTAATTAAATTCATCTCTAGTTCATATCAAGAGGCGTAATCACCCCTAACATCCCTCTAGGATACTTAAAAGTATCCTTTGGAAATGACTTGGAAAAAATGTCTGCAATTTGTTCTTTGGTAGGCACATACTCTAGTCTAACTTCTTTCTCACTCACTTTCTCCCTCAAGAAGTGAAACTCGATTGATATATGCTTGGTCTTAGAGTGTAACACCAGATTCTTTGATATGTTTATTGCACTTGATTTGTCACAGTATATGGAAATTGGCTCATCATATACTACTCTAATATCTTCTAGCATATATTTCATCCACAACACTTGAGTACAATTATTTGCATCAGCAATATACTTTTCCTCAGTAGTAGATAGGGATATGGAATTTTTCTTTTTACTCAACCAAGATACCAGCTTCTTCCCTAGGAAGAAAGCACCACCACTAGTGTTTTTCCTATCATCTACATCTCCTGCCCAATCCACATTAGTATAGGCACTCAAAGTAAGATCGTCATCTTTAGGATACCAAAGCCCAAAATCAGTTGTTCCTTTCAAGTATCTAAAAATTCTCTTTACAGTAGTCACATGAGATTATTTCATATCAGCTTGATATCTAGCAACCATACACACAACATTTATGATGTCTAGTCTGGTTTGAGTTAAGTAGATCAATTCACCAATCATTGACCTATATCTTGTTTGATTTTCCTTAGGAGAATCATCATTTTGTGTTAACTTCCATCTAGTTACCATGGGTGTACCAACAGGGTTTAAGTCTTCCAGGCCAAACTTCTTCAACAACTCTCTCACATATTCAAATTGAGATATGAAAATCCCATTGTCTAACTAAGTGACTTGCAATCCCAGAAATAACTTCATCTCTCCAATAATACTCATTTCAAATTCACTTTTCATTTCATCAGCAAACTTCATACATAGATCATCATCTCCTCCAAAAATAATCCCATCAAAAAAGACTTCAATAATCAACTCTTTATCATGATCCAACTTAAAATACAAGTTTTCAATAGTACCTTTGTTGAATCCAAGCTTTAGTAAGTATTTATCTAGTCTAGCATATCGGGATCTAGGGGCTTGCTTGAGTCCATACAAAGCTTTCTTCAATTAGCAAACCATGTCCTCCTTATCAGTCAATTGAAATCCATCTGGATGTTCAAAATATACCTCTTCTTATAACTCACCATTTAGAAAGGCTGACTTCACATCCATTTGATAAAATTTGTAGTTCTTATATGCAACATAAGCAAGAAATGATCTTACAACTTCAATTATGGCAACAGGGGAAAAGGTTTCTTCAAAATCAATACCTTCCATTTGTGAATACCCTTTACATACTAGTCTTGCTTTATTTTGGACCACTTCACCTTGTTTATTCAGCTTATTCTGAAAGAACCATTTAGTACCAGTCACATTTTTATCTTTAGGTCTGGGAACAAGAATCCATGTATCATTATTTTTCATCTACATCGGTTCTTCCTTCATAGCTTCCATCCAGTATTCATCATTACAAGCTTCATTGACATTGTTAGGCTCAGTCTTGTAGATCGAACAATATTCTTCTACAATCCTTCTTCTAGTCTACACACCTTTATTCTTGTCTCCTATAATTTTATTTTCAAAATGATTTAGCTTTACATACCTCAAAAATTTTAGGATTCACTCGCACTTCTAGTTCTTTTGTTCTTTCTTCTACACTTCCACTTGTCTCTCCTTCCTAACTTTCTTGATTTACCAGAATAATTTGAACTTGATTATGTTTCTAAGCATTCTTCCCTTTTTCTGTACTATCTTGTTGCTTATATGAATCATATCCACAGTATCTAGATGACCTAGCAGAGTCCTCATCAACTCTGACATTTGCACTTTCAACTATTTTTCTCAATTTACTATTATAGCACCCGTAAGCCTTGCTTTTAGTAGAGTAACCTAGAAAGATTCCTTTGTTGCTCCTTGCATCAAACTTGCCTATGTCCTCATCTCTCTTGATATAACACTTTCTTCCAAAGATCTTGAAATATTTAATAGTAGGCTTATAACCAAACCATAGTTCAAAAGGAGTCTTACCAGAACTACCATTGACATTTACTCAGTTTAGAGTATACACAACAATGTTTAAAACTTCTCTCCAATAGATGTGAGGCACATTTCCTTCTATCATCATTGTTCTAGCAACATTCAGAATTGTTTTGTTCTTTCTCTCTACAACTCCATTTTGTTGAGGGGTTCGGGGAGCAGATAACTATCTTTTGATTTCGTGCTCTTCACATAAATAATTGAACTCCTAGGAAGTTAACTCATCACCTCTATCTAACATTAGGAATTTTATCATCAAACCTATCTCATTCTTTTCCATAGCTTTGAAACTTTTGAAATTTTCTAATAGTTCACATTTTTCTCTTAAGAAAGCAACCCATATCATCCTAGAGTAATCATTAATAAGCAGCATAAAGTACCTTTCTCCTTGTATACTTTCAATTCTAGAGGGACCACATAGATGAGTATGCACCAACTCCAGTATTCCATTGGAATGATTTTTTTTGCTCTGAAAATAAACTCTAGTATGTTTTCCCATCTGACATTCCTTGCATATTGTGTTAGTAAGCTTCACTAGCTTAGGTAGATCTCTTACTGGTTGATTGGAGCTTACCTTGAAAATGTTGTCAAAATTCACATGACACAACCTCCTATGCCATAACCAGCTTTCATTTACTTGAGAAATTAAACAAATTACATTAGCAACACTCAAGTGAAAAATATTACCTCTTGTCTTTGTACCTGAAGCAATCATATTTCTAGAGCTTCCAAGTATCTTGCATCTTCCATCTTTGAACTGAAGATCATAACCCTTATCCACCATCTTTCCAACACTCAACAAATTACACTTCAAGCCTTCAACATAAAGGACATCATCAGTGTTATGTTTACCAACAAGATAAATAGATCCTCTGCCATGAAGCATGTCAGCATTGTTGTCTCTAAATCTTACAACCCCACCATCATATTTCTCTAGACTTACAAATTTTCTTTTGTCACTAGTCATATGGTTCGAGCATATGTTTTCAATAACCCACTCATCCTTTTCTTCAATTCAGGCTACAAGAGCTTTCTTAACTTTAGCAGATTCAGTAGCCATCATACCATTTTCCTTGATAGCAATGAAAACCCATTGATCTTCATTTCCATTTTCTTTATCAAACTCTTCATCAGTCACACCTTCTTCAGAAAAATAGCATTTCTTTTGAAATATAGGTTTGTTAGGCTTAGACCTAGGAACTCTTTTAGGACACCTTGTAGTAAAATGACCTATTTTACTGCAAGAGAAATATTTAATAGGAAACTTTCCTTTATACTTACCTTGTCCTCTTCCTTCTTTCTTTACAATCAGTGCTTCTAGCTCTTCTACCTCTCTTTCTTCATCTTCAAGTTGTTTCATATCTTCCTCATACTTGAATTCATTTCTATAACTCTCTCCCAAATCATATCTTAGCTTGTTTCTTCTAGATACAAAATCCTTACATGTAGATTCAGTCTTGAGGGCAGAATCACCAAATTCAATCAACTCAAAAGCAACAAGTTTACCAATAAACATATCTCTTATCACATTTTTCACTATTCTAAGCTCTTCAATAGCATAAGCCTTTGATTTGTAAGAGTGAGGCAATGATCTGAGCACTTTAGCTACAATTTCTTGTTCATCCAAGGTACCACTAGCATGTTTTCTTTCAAATGATGTGGCTTTGATTTGGTTAAAAATGGATTTCATAAATACAACATTCCCTCTTATGAGTTCAATTTTGATTACCACACTAAGGACTTTAAGAAACATGATCAAACCATTGGTACAATCCTTAATCTTAAATTTCCCATTGGTGGGAATGGTAGTTAGACAATCATCAAAATCATACTTGTTCTTCTCCCGATACCTCTCCTATTAGTGACAAAGGTATCTTGGTGAAGGAAGGTACAAGCATTGAGGGTCATGATTGTCCATCTTCTCATTCCCCTTTGCAATATTTTAGAAAAAAAGAACATGACATCATAGAAACATTCCTAAAAATCACCTTACCTAGTCTCCATAGTAATGACCATCAAACGTCAATATCTCCTAATATCCCTCCTCAATGCAAAGAGGATAGGTTGATGTTAGAAGATATACCTATTACTTAGATTCATGAGACTCATGACCATCCCTTCCATAATGCTCCTGCCATTTGGGATAATCTATTTGAAAACCATAGTGGTCCTTCTCTTGATTCTTCCCCCACTTGTGATGAAGCTACTTTACAAACCTCAAACTTGGATGAACATATTACAAGCTCTCCTAGTAGGGTAGATAATATGGAACAAGAGAATGAGACCTTAGAAACAACTGACAATCAAGTAGTGTATTCTTCTAATCTCTCCACTCTCAATAATTAAAAAAAATCCATCATTCATAACTCCCTTACTCGTGATGAAGTCCTTTTAGAAGAACCAAAACTCAAATGTCACGAACATGTGGTTTGTGGTTCTCCTAAAAATTCTCCTTCTAGGGAGGATATCATGATACAAGACAAGGCTAACATTGACAATAGCAATATTATGCCCTTACATGACAATGAAAAGCTCATATTAGACTCTCATTCACCAAGGGATGTTAATATTATTCAACCTCAACTCAACACCAACCCAAATTCACTCTTTACCCACCTCAGAATAATATGTTGTAGCAACTAAGTTATAATAGTGTTGATCATACATATAACACTCAAAATAATCCACAACCACAACAACCCACACCAACACCCTTACCTTTTCAAAATCCCATTTTTCATAGAGATCCTCAATTAAATTCACACATTCAGGAGTACAATCTTGTTGAACAACTAAAGAATACTCCTACTAAGATATCCTTTTGGTGTCTTATTCAAGCATCCCCTCAATATCACAACATGATCCAAGCAGCCTTGCAAAAAGTTCCTCTCCCTTCTAATGTGCAACCAACTAACATAGCAGCCATTATCCAAGGAATAAATGCTGACATTATTTTCCACCAAAGTGAACTCCCCCCTTTAGAAGTGCAAAAACAAAATAAAGCTTTCATGATCATTTCTCAATACAATCAGATATGCATAAAGAAAACCCTTACTGACAATGGCTCAACCCTTAATGTGTTTAGTGTAAACCTTTTGGATAGGCTTTGTGTGGATAAATCAAAAATTCAACACAAATCTTTATTAACAGCTTTGACAATGTCAAAAAGACACCACTTGGTGTGATCACTTTACCTATTACAGTTGGAAAAGTCATATTGAACACATAGATCTAGGTTATGCCTCATGATCTTTCATATAACCTTCTTCTAGGTAGGTTGTGGATTCATGCAATGAATGGTGTGACTTCTACTCTTCATCAAAAAATAAAATACATCTAGAACAACAAAGTGTGCACACTCAACACTGATCATGAGCCTTACAGTGTCTTGCAACTTGAGAAAAAAAAGAGAATCCCTTGAACACATTAACTCTAACCACACAAGTGGAACCCGCACAACAAAAAGAAAAACAACATATTGACCAAGTCATGATGCTATTAGAAGATGATTGGGGTTCCTTGGATTTTGAACACAACTTCATGGTTGAGTACAAAATCATCCACAAAGATTCAAATAAGGGAAAAGAAACAACAATAATGTCAACACAAAATTTGGATGACCTTTCAAAAGAATCCACTTCAACCACTTTAGACAACACAACAAAATACACAACCACCTTTGATGACAATTACATCCAACCACCACCTAATCCCAAAGCAATGAAAAAGCTTTATGGAAAAGGGTATGAGCTTACGAAAGAACTTGGCTATAGTGGAAAAGGATGTGGTGCTAACAAACAAGGTATCCACAACCCTATCAATCCTATCACACAACAAAAGAATCATGGTCTTGGTTAGTTCTCTTTGATAGAAATTTCCAAGCCTTCACTCAACATCAACAATCTCACACAACATTCTCCTAAATCATCCTTAATAGTTTTCCATCCTAAAATCCTCGACACTAGTGGTCTTGAACATCATCCTTTACACCATATGACACAAACAAAAAACCCTTTTCTTAATGTTAATGTCATCTTGCAAGACACCAATAATTTTCATATATTCAATAGATTTTCCCTCCTCCTATAAGAGTGAGAAAAAAATCTCATAATATAAAGGGTCTTGCATAGGTATGACAACTAATACTAAGAAAGATGTATCTTTTTTGTCAACTACAAGACCACCTTCTACCATTGATCAAGAGGGTATCTTGTCGAGAGTCCTCCAAGATCACATGATCACCCTCCCTTGTAGAACTCAAAATAAATGCTCTTACAAGACTTCATTCTACACCTATCATAGTGTTCATGGTCATTCCACTAATGAATGTAAGGCTTTGAGTCGTAAAATCCAACATCTTAAGGAGTTCGGTATGCTTCCCTTTGTGGGGGTACCTACTTCCTCTAATTGATACTGATTTTCACTCTAGCATGCATTTCATCAATCATTTTGGCTTATCCTTGTCCTACACTAAGTGGGGGAAAGGGGATACATAGCCTTGTCCTAGTATTTCATATGTTGTTGCATCCTTTGGCTAGTCATTAACCTTTCATGAACATATAAGAGAAAGATTGGGATGTGGACAACATGCCTTAAGTTGGCTCACATGTGACATACTACCCCTTTTCATGGCATAGCTTATAGGAAACATATGACTTGGCATAGGGCTTTCTGAGTAAGCTCTCATGTTCTCCTTCTTCTACTTTAAAGCAATTGCTCACAGTAGTGGTGTTTGCAACCACTTTAAAGTTGGGGCATACATCACCACTCACATTTCATTGTGTGATTTTATTTTTCTTGCAATTTCCTCTCTTGGACACATTTGGCACAATGTTCCTAGGATGAGACCTTGCACTTATCCTCTCTTGAAAACAAGATGAGACCGTTTGCACTTATCCTCTCTTGGAGACATTAAGCATGATGTTCCCAAAGATGAAACCTTGCATGAACTAAGCAAAATCCCTTTGAACATTCCTTGCACTATTTTTCATTAACAATGTCTATGAGCGTCAAGCATACGAAGTTTTGCTTACCTTGTAGAGCTCAAAAACCATTTTCCTTTGTGGCACCTTATTAAATTTATCATGAGGTATGACTTTGGTATGGTTGAGCGAGAAGCCCATTCTGAGGCATGAATTTTCCCATAGCCACCTACGTGTGTGTGAGCACATATTGGCCATATGTGTCTCACCTTCTAGGACTTCTCACCCTACGGACAATAGTGAGTTCTATCACCTCAGAGTGAGTATGCATTTTGGACAAACAACCTAGATCTGATCCACAGTGTGTTGGACAAATGGTTGAAGCTTGATCCACTTTTTTATTTTTTCTCTTCTAGTTCTTTCCATTGCATGATTGTGTATCTTGTTTCACTGCATGTATTTC
>VDFB02289987.1:0-22520 GCA_007258455.2 Sequoia sempervirens
CATGAACTCTATGATATGCAAAAAATGAATTCTTGTAGTAAAATTTCTTCATTTTTTTGAAAGGATGGATATCAAATGATATTGGAGGAGTCTTGACAAGATACTCTCTTGACCAATAGTAGAATATGTTCCTTTAATTTGTGACAAAGATATCACTTTCTTAGTATTAGGTGTTATCCTTATACAAGACTCTTTAGATTGCAATATTTTGTACTCTTCTTTACAATAGGGTTTAAAATCTATCAAATTTGGATTGTTAGTGTTTTGTGTGATGAAATTTATGTTTTGTGTCTATTAGTTCAAGATGCACTAATGTTAAAGTTGGCTTAGAAGAATCTTTTGTAAGAGCATTGATATTGAGTGAAGGCTTGTTTATTTCTTTTGAGGGACAATAACAAAGACCACTAGTATTTTCTTGCATTTCAGGCTCTATAGGGACACAAATACCTTGTTCTCTTGCACCACATCCTTTTCCACTATAACCAAGTTGTTTCATAAGTTAATAACCTTTTCCATAAAGCTTTTTCATTACTTTTGGATTCGGTGGTTGTGAATAGTTAAGTCCATCAAAGTTTTTTTGTGTAATTTTTTGTCTTTTTCTCTAAATTTTTTTAGATGGATTCTTTCAAAGGGTATTCTAAATTTTGTGTTGACATTACCACTTTTTCTTTTCCTTTTTCATACTATTTGTTTATGATCTTTTATTCTCATATGAATGTTGGTGTGTAATCTAAGGAGCCCCAATCTTCTATTAGTTTTGTAACTTCCTGAATATGTTTTTCTTTGTCTTTCTCTTCCATGGGTTCTACTTGTGTAGTTGGTGTCAATGTTTTCAAATGGTTTTCCTTATTTTTCTCAATGTTTAAGCAATGTTTGGTTCAGGGCCAGCTTTAAGTGTGTACACTTTGTTATTGTATACATACTTCATTACATGATGAAGAGTAGAAGGCACCCCATTCATTGCATGAATCCATGGTCTTAATAAAATAATATTATCTAAAATATCATAAGGAATAACATGGATCAGTGTTTCTAATGTGGCCTTTCTAGCTATAATAGGAAAAGTGATCATACCAAGCGGTTTCTTTCCTACATTGTCAAATCCCTTAATAGATAAAGAGTCAGGTTGAATTTTTGATTTATCCATGCCAAGTCTATCAAAAAGGATCACACTAAACACATTAAGGGTGGATCCATAGTCAACAAGGGTTATTTTTATTCTCCATCCATCATAGGAAGCTATGATCATGAAAGCATCATTTTGTTTTTGCACTTCCAAAGGAGGGAGCTCACTTTGGTGGAAAACAATGTCAACATTCATTTCTTGAATGATGGCTACTATGTCACTTGGTTGCACATTAGGGGGGGTAAGAACTTGTTGTAAGGCACTTTGAATCATGTTATGATATTGAGTGGATGCTTGAATAAGGCCCCATAATGATATTTTAGTAGGAGTATTGTTTAGTTGTTCAACAAGATCATATTCCATTCCATTTTGTGAAGGAAAATAAGGAGGGATAGGAAGGATAGGGTTAGGAAATGGGAGGGATGTTGAAGGTGTTTTTCTTGGTTGTAGATTATTTCTAGTGTTGTATGTATGATAAATGGTATTATAACTCAACTACTAAAAAAAATTATTCTTATGTGGGTAAAAGATAAGTTTAGGTTTGATTTGAGTTTGAGGTTTGTGTGAACGTGGGTAAAGGATGCGTTGATGTTGAATAATATTACCATCCCTTAGGGAAGGAGAGTATATCAATACTTCATCATCTTCATATAAGGAAACTATATCACTATTGTCAATGTTATCATTTTCTTGCACCATGATATCCTCCTTATGAGGAGAGGTTTTAGGAGAACTACAAACTAGATGTTTATGACATTCAAAGTTTGGTTCTTCTAAAATGACTTCATTACAAGTAAGGGAGTCATAAATAGTTGGATTTTATTGTTTAACAATGATTTCATTTTGTTGTTCAATAATGTTTTCCCTAGGGGAAGAGAGATACATAATATTTTCACGACTTTCATCAATTGCATTTTCTAACATCAAAGTATTTTCTTCACAACTAGGAGAGATACTAGGAGAAGAACTAATGTGATTGGCATGATTTTCCATACTTCAATTTCTTTTTCCCATAATATCTTCTAAAATAGGATAGGTAGGGGAAGAAGCATAAAGAGGGTTGTCATAGATCTTCAAGGTTCAATTATCCAACACCAACATATCCTCATCACTTACAATTTCATATTCTAAAATATTATCACAAGAGGGGAAGGTGTTGGGAGATGAATGTAGAATAGTTGAAGTTTCAATGGTCTCTTGTTGTGTTATGTGATCATCATGATTACATATGATTGTGTCCTCTCATTCAGTATTGTCTTGTCCAATAAGATAGGTAGGAGAGAAACAACGACACTCAAAACTCTCATTGATTAGATCTTCTAACACCTAAATAGCTTCTTCACAAATAGGAGAGATATTAGGAGAAGAAAAAATATGATTGTTATGATTTCCTCAGGTTGTATTCTCTTTCACTAAAGAATTATCATAGGGAGGGAATGTGAAATTTTTATTAGCATGTCTAGATAGGTAAGAAACTAACATTGTTTGACCAAGAATGAAAAGTAATTCTAACAATCTCATTCAATTCTTCAATAATGTAAACAGTGTATATCCAAAGATGAAAAATAATTTTATCCAATGTATGCAAAGCTTTAAGAATGAAAACAATGTGTATCCAAAAATGAAAATTAATTTTATCAAACTTATGCAAAGCTTTATGAATGTAAACATTGTGTACGTAAAAGTGAAAAGTGTGTTTATCCATATTATATAAAGTTTAAAAAATGTGAACATTTTCAGATTTGATGATGTTTGCTAGTGCATTTGTTTAGGAAGAATTCAAAAATGACTACTTTAAATTGATTTTTTTGACCTAGATGCATAAAAAACAAGTTACTAAAAATTTATAGACTGATGCTATATGTTACCAACAATCTTAAGAAGTACAAAAGCAAAGTTTTTAGTGTTGTAAAAAGCAATTTCAGGCTTGATCTGGGACTAAATATCCTAGAGGGGTGTATGAGTCCCAGTCATGGTTTTTCAATGATTTAAACAGTGAAAAACACACAATAAAGAACTCCCAAGAATCATGCAAAACCACCTGTATTAGGACTAAATCACCCAAAGGGGCATATGAGTCCCATTTTAGGGTTTTTACACTAAAATTAGAAAATTATGAGTTAAATCCAAGTTTTATAGTTTGTATGATGTTTGGACTATGTTCAATTATAATTTTTAGATGAAATTTAGTGATGTAAGATGCAAAAATGCAACTTATATGCACTTTCACTAATGCAATATTTTGAACCCTAGATGCATATTAACTAATGCAAACCCTAATGAAAAGTTAATGTAAGCTAGATCTAGAACTATGACGCACTCCAAATTAGAAAATTAGGTGTTCTAAATGTAGGTTCATTAAAATGATTTGTCAAAAAAATTCACTCTACGTTTGGGAGAAAAAACAAAAGGTTTTCTCCAAATATCATTCAAGGAAACCCTAAAATCTCAATCCAAGGATGTAAAGGGGAAAGAGATCTCTAATAGGGATGTTCAATGGTGTGAGAAAAGAATAAATGAGGGTTCACCACCAAGCTAGGGCATGAAAATATAAGAGATGAATGAAACATGCAAAACCTAACCAAATGACCTAGTAAATGAAATTGAAAATTGGGATAGTAAATTGAGAATGAACAGAGGTGCACCTAGAAGAAAGATGTAGTTGAAACGAGCTTTAAAACCCTGAAATATTGTTGCTTCAAGCCTACTAGGATGCATACACCATTTTTTCACGTTGGGTTCACCAAAATGATTTGTCAAAAAATTTCTTTCTACGTTTGGGAGATAGAACAATAATTTTTCTCCAAATATCATTCAAGCAAACCCTAGAGATCTCAATCCAAGGATGTAAAGGGGAAAGATATCTACAATAGGGATGACCTAGGGTGATCTCACAATACTAGTTTACAATTTTTGGCCAAGCTGGACACTGAACTGATTTTTTCTAACAAAATCTTCACTTTTGGGCACCTATAGCAGCTAAACTGCGAGGAATTTGAAGATGATGCAAACTAGTGTTTTTGAAAAAAAAATTGTACATTCTAAATATACTTTTTCAAAAAATTTGGAATCATATTGCACTTATTTTTCCATCTCCTTTGAAAAATACTTTTTATTAGTAAACATTATTTTTAAGGAGTGATGCTCATTGTATACAACATAACTTTTCTTCTATGAAGGATAAAATTCTAAAATTTTCAAATTTAGATTTGTAACTATGATATCTAACCAGTTCATTTGGTTTCATAGTGTTTTATTGAATTTTTTTTCCTTAATAAAGTTTTGAAGTCAAACCAATTACAATTCAAACATAGGCATACTGTATACAAACTAAATTTTTGGTATGTATCAAAATTCAATTTTCTTTTTCTTACTAGATCAAGGGCATCAATACCTAGCTTGAAACATATTTTTCAAAATTTTATTTTTATAATCTACTATTTTTCCACATGTGCAGAACAAAAAGCTTGATTTTTGGTGAAAAACCTATGTTTAATCAAACTAAGAAAACAAAAACATAATAAAACCAAAACATATTATTTAAATTATATTTGATGGATAGCTCATTCCGAGGACTATCATCATCCAATTGGGTATGTGAAGTCTCCTCTATTTTCACCCTCAAATCGAGCTTCAAAGAGAAAAATTATACATAAATTTGGTTCCACAGGGGGATGAGGGTGGGAGAAGGGGGAAAAAAGGAGTTAAAATGAACCCAAGTTCAAGCAAACCCCCCTGAGAGGTTTGCTAGAACTAAGGTTTGAATTAACCTAGGTTTGAGTGAAACCCCTCTTGTAGTCAATTTTCCATTGTCTTTGTCATTGAAAAATACAAAAAAGTGAGTCCCATCATCTAATTTGGTTCACTCGAACCAAGGTCCATTCAAACCCCTTTTGGGTCCATCTGAACACCCTACGTCATGTGAACCCCTAAAAAAAATAAAAAAATCATAGGAGCATTTTTGCAATTTTCCTTCCTCACTGGAATTGTAAACTAGTTTTGTGGGTTTACCCCCTAAGGTGTGATAAAAGATTAAAGGAGGGTTCACTGCCAAGCTAGGGATTGGAAATGCAAGAAATGAATGAAACATGCAAAACCTAGCCAAATGACCTAGGAAATGAAATTGAAAATCAAGACAGTGAACTAAGAATGAAAAGAGGTGCACCTGGAAGAAAGATGTGGTTAGAACAAGCTCTAAAACCTTAAAAAAATTCTATTTGAAGCCTATTACGATTCATACACTAGTTTAGGTGTATCAGTCCCAAACTAGGGTTTCTAGGTGGAAATAAGAATCTAGAACTATTGAATTAGGATATATAGAAAATACCCAAAAATTGGTATACTGGGACCCATACGCCACAAGCGACATATCAGTCCCATTTTTTCACGAAGCGTCCTAGGAAAATAATTCTAAAGTGAAACTTTGTGAGCCTCTAAAGATGGTTCAAATGAGTCTTTCCCACTATTTTCATGCAGATAGGTTGGATATCCTACTCTATATCCGAGTTTCCATGAGCCTTGACAACTTTACATGACAACTTTTGCAGCTTTTACAACTTTGCAATCTTGATACTTTTGAAGGGTTAAAATCCACTTTGTCTACATCCCATAAACCTACAATCACAAAAAGAGAGAGAAAAGTGTTGTTTTGTTAGGGAATAATGGTTTTTATTGGTTAAACCCTATTTAGGTAATTAAATCAAATGATCTAACAATGAAAGAAAGAAATGAAACATGAAACACAAAATGTTGATACCTTTGATGATATCTTGGAATCTAAACCTGTAATCTATCATGAAGTTTCCATGAAGAATGTAGATCTTGATCTCAAATTGGATGTGAAACAATTCTTGAAAATGGATCTTGAATACTACATCACAACACTAGCTCAACAACATGCTTGATGCCTAATGACTTGGACATGATGGTGGATCTTGAATTGCTGCAACAAGTGATGAAATCTTCCCTTGAATGCCTTAGAAATGGTTTTGTATGCTCCAATGAAGTCTTGTAAACACTTTTAATCATAAAATTTCTTTTAGGAATGCTCTCTTAAAATTCTTAGGTGAAAATGAGTGAAATAAGCTTGTATTTATACTTGTTTATGCTAAACTTCTTCAAATTACAACACTACAAGTTGACATCAAATCTAGGAGAATAAAATATTGATAAGAATTCAAATTTAATTTAATTTTAAGCCACATAGGAGTTATATACCAATTGTGGCATATGAGTCCCATTAGGCTAGGCTTTGGGACACATTTTTCAATAAATGCTTAGATTGATGTGAAATCCAAATTGGGGCCCCAAAACTTTGGTTGGACTCATACACTCAAGGTGGTGTATGATTTATAGATAACTAAATTTGGGCCACACAATCCAAAAGGATTAATTTTTGATTGGTCATTTGATATATTTTAGGATTATCCTCAGAAAGATGCATTAATTAAGGGTTGTGAATGCAAAATAATACCAAATAAGGCATAAAAAAGCCCAATTTATTAATAAATATCTAGATTAGTGTGAAATTGTAAAGGTACACTTTACAATACCCTAAATAAGGGATAATTAAGTTAATTTAGTTTACAAGGGCCGAAAACTTAATGTGGAGGTGTAAATAAATACCCTTTACAACATTACATTAAGGAAAAAATAAGTCTATTTAGCTTAAAAGGGCCCTAAATCCAATGTGTATCATTCCATTTTTATGTCAATCATTCCCATATTAAGTGTGAAAATTTGTAAATGACAATATTTTTCTAAACTACAATATCAACCAAACACTCGTCACCACTTGTCATATTGACATCATCCTTCACCATTGTTTGGTCCCACCTTATTGGCATGTCAAAGAGTCTAATCATTTCATCTCATTGATATCCATCTATCTCCTTGATGAACCTTAGTGACATCATTCTCCACTAACTCTTGTTGTGACTATTATGTCAAACAAACTCTTGAGACTATCTCACTGAAATTCCACTGTCACCTCGACACGGCTTCATCATTGTATCAAAGAGACCCAAAAATGACTCTTATCGATGTGGTGAAGTGTTTTCGATAAAAATTAATCATCACCCATTCACACGACACATGTCATAATCTAATTTGACCTCAAATTCATGCTTAAAGTCATATACCTTTATCTCCTTGCCATGTGTCAAACTCCCACTAGCCTGTGGGGTCAAACTAAGTCAACACTTCCTTTTGGTAAGATGGTAGACTACTACCACCCATTCATCTATACCATGTTATTTGAATTTTTGTAGTATCTAAGGGACTTATTAGTTTTTCCTGTTGACAAGTGTCTGTCTCTTCAATGAAGTGCTTATTGGGATGTCAAGGCCACTAACTCTCATTGAAATCCACCTGTCAACCCAATGAACAACCTTGGGCTAATGTAAACTATTGTTACCTCCTATCATCTATTGGGTGTTGGGGATTGGGGATTCAGTGATCACCATTCCAAACTAACAAAAATTCCTTTTGGCAAGGCACAAACATCCCTCTCAATCCATGAACATTGATGCCTTTTCGAGGGTCAAGGAACCTGAATACTTCATACTCCATATGCTTAGTTGTATTTGGTAAAACGCAAGCCATACCTCTAACTCGTGATGCCCAACACTACTTTGTGGTTTAGAGATCCTCCATACTACTCTTTTTAAACACAAGGGGAAACTATACTCTCAAAGTCTAAAGTCCGAAAACCTTTTGACTTGGCAGATTTTTCTTCATAACTCTAAGGCGCTTGGTAAGAGGTATGACCAAGGCTCGATTCCTGAAACATGAGAGGCATAGTTGAAAATGAATAAATCCAAACACCATCCTTCTTTAGCAAGTGATACTCAATAAGCTCAAGACCCAAGGCCCAAAATTCTACAATATCTTCAACACTTGCACAACATTTGCAACACAACTTCAACATTTGACATCAATGAAACTTTTACATTAATTCCAAACTCCTCTCTAGTTGGATCAATTCAATCTCTCCTATGATCCCCTTTTGACATCAATGACAACAATATGCCAACAATCCCCCCTTTGTAATTGATGACATAACTAAATGCTTAAACTGCCAATGGTTTGATACCAATTGTGGATAACATTTGAGCTCTCAATTCTCCCCATTTGATGTACCTTCTCCTATGCTCATACTTATGAGAAACTTCATACGTTTCTCATGGTCCTACTTTGACCATTTGCTCAACTCTCTCCCCCTTTGATTTCAATGGCAAAGGGTTACACTCTTGAACATCTTGTCTTAGGTCACCATGTTGTTACAACCTTCACTTCTTCCTAAAAATGGAAAAAGGTACTTTTTCTCCTTCTCAAACTACTACCAACTAATAACAATTTATGCTCTCATACCAATTACTTCTCTCAACCTTTACCGCAATGGAGAAACCATATGCTCTAGCTGTTTTGTACCAATTAACAATATCTAATGCCAATTGAAGTGCCATTTCATGCTCTGAACCAATAAGTCTTGATACCAATTGCAAATTTTTGCACTTTGTACATTGCACCAATTGATATTCTAGACTGCAATATATCAAATATAACATTGATTTGATTCTAATAGCAGCTCCCCCTTAGACATTGTTGCATTCTCTCTTTTTCTACACCCTAAGAATTTGCTTCATTTTAGGCTCTACATCAACTAAACTACTATGTACCAATTCACAATGTTCTAAGACCAATTGGAACCACTCTATACCAATTGTAACAAAATAAATTTTGAGTGTATAGATAGAACTCCCCCTACGAGATATCTCTTATTTTTGCAAATAAGGTGCATTTTAGAGCAACTACATAACTTCTTCCCCAATTACTGATACTCTTTTCTTTTAATAAACCATAAAAGGAGAAAGAGTGCAATCATAAATCTACAACCATCAAGTTGTTAGAAATTTGTAAAACATATTTTACCAAACTTGATCTATCCTTTCATTTCTAGGGATGAATAAATACCAATTTAGCTCCCCTTGGAATCATGCCCTATCACTAAGATTTAGTGATGTAAGGAAAAATCAAGCACATTTGGTGCTTCTTTCTGACATTTTACTCTCCACACCTTCTTTGGCTTCTTCTCTATCTAGTCATCCTTCTTCTCAAGTATATGTGAACTATTTTTCACTCTAGAGGAATAATTCTTTCTTTCATAATGTGTTATTGGTCTTACACAATTTAATCAACAATTCTTATCTATGTGACCAAAGTTAATACAATTATAACACATTACATCTATGTTTACCACAGGAGAAAATGAATTCCTATACATATATTTTATGCTCCTTCTAGGTGCAACTTTACACTCAAAAGCCTTATGACCAAACTAATTAAAATTATAGCAGTAACCATAAAAAAACATGGTGAGAACCTAGTAATAGCATTCCTCTGAGTATGATGAGGTGGTCTTCTTTGGTTTGACATCTTGGCATGTCTCGTATTTTTGAATCTTTATGTATCAGTTTCCATGGTGTGCTGCTTCTTTTTCAAATTTCTAGGAAACTTCTCCATCTTCTTTTTTTGTAGTCTCCTTCATCTTAGCAACATGCTTAACTAGTTTCCCATCTCTAGAGGCATTTTCCTTGGAAAAGCTCATGCATACTTTTTCCTTCTTTGTGAAACATCTTTCTTCTACTCTAACTCTATCATATAATCTTATTGAAGCACTGGTAGAGGTACTCTTTCCTTATCAAACCCAAGGCCATATTTTTCTTTGGGTTTTGATGGCTTTTGTGATTTTACCAACTCATCTAATATCTTAGAGCCACCCTTCAATTTTAGGCCTTTATCAATCTGCTCCTTAACCTTTGCTAAATATTTTCTCAATGAAACTATTTCTTCCTCCAGCTTCATGCACTGATTAGATTTAGACTATAGTTCAGATCTCACTACATCTTATATCCTCTTTTATTTTTCCACTTCTATCTTCAAGCTGGTCACCATCTAATTAGACTCTTCAATAATTTTGGTCATCCTTTCTATCTCTTTCTATGCATGGATTTTTTGTTCTTCATTTCCTTCCTTATAATTTTAATCTCATCCAAAGTAGAGATGTATTCACTTTCAAAGTCAACCTCTCTTTCTTCATTAGAGGTCATTCCAAATTTCATGAAATGGTCATTCTCACAGGCACTTTCATGTTTATTATCTAAGTTGTGACTTACATTAGATGACCTATTTTCTTCTCTAGTGTGCAAATTCTTATTATCCCTCTTTTAATTGTCCCCTTCTCTCTTAGGGTTATCCTTTTTATTATGAGGGAATTTAATAGCAACAAGACCTAATCTACCAAAGTTAAAAATTTTAAGGGGTACCTTACCTCTGTATTTTCTAGAGCCTCTTCTCATTCTCGTGATGCAATTTGCTTCCTCTACATCAATATCCTTAGATATGGAAGTAGATTACTATCTCTCTTCTAGCTGCTACTTCTCCTATGAATGTATCTGCATTCTAATCTTCATTTAGTTTCAAGATTTTAGACACACTACTATATTTTTGAATATTAGCGTACACCTTATGGTCATCACCTTCATACATTCTCTTTAACTCATTTTAAACTTCATGTGTAGTCTCACAATACATAACCTCGCCATGCACAAATCCAAAAAAACTAATCATAATGGAAAACCTTGCATTAACATCATCTTGAAAAGCCTCCTTTTTAGCCTTAGTAGTTGGATTTTAGTAGGAACCTTGTATCCCTTCTCAACTAACATCCACACATCATACCCTAGTAATTCTAGACGTGTCTTTATTTTTCTACTCCAACATTTGTAGTCTGATCCATCAAAGAGAGATACTTCTATAGATGAGCCTTCCTAACTAACCATTTTGTGTTCACTTATCCAAGATCTACCCAAGCTGATTAAGCTTCTCCTAGGGAACCTAGGGCTCTAATACCAATTATTGGAACAAAAAAATCTACTGACATGAGGGTGAATCAATAGATATTAAAAATTACCTCTTTAAACCTGTTGTGTAGACTACTCTCTTTAACCCTTAATGCATAGAATCTACACTTTAACAATTTTTTGATTGTCTTCTTTTCTCATTTCTCAACCTTCAACCTCACTACCTTGAGATGTGCACCACCATCTAGATCAGCTAGAATCTTTTGTTGGGCTTTTCTTCACCCATTAACTTCACCAACAAGTTGTTAGTTAGTATTGAGCCTTGCACCATTGTCTAGATCATCATCGAATATTTGATAAGGTTTATTAAATATCTTCATCATCAGACTACCTTTGCATCAAACCTCACATCATTTAATTCTTATACAAATAATTTTCTAAGAACATCATAATGCAAACCCCTATAATCATATATGCATTGAATATTATACTTTGTTCAATTGATCTGATTTTGATCTTCATTGACATGGCTATGTGTGCCACTGACCTATGTGTCAAATATCCAATTAGATAATGATTGGTGCAATTGAATGAATTAAATTCATTCATTATGTGAGTTACTAGAAGAAACCCTTGTTTACACTGACCTGGCTATTGCAATCTTCAACATTGAACTATGGTCATCAATCTTCTCTTTTGTGCCAAGATCTAATGATCTATGTTCATCTCGACATCTAGAAAACATCACTGTCAAATTAAACCTCTTTAAACTATAGTCATCGATCTCCATCTCATGACTATCACTTTAAACTATCGAAGACACACTAGCATATCAAGCTAAGACATATTAAGGTCCCACCAATATTTTCCTTTCTCTTTGACACCACTAGTGAGAGACATGGGACCACACACCATTTGTCATCCACATCATTTCCACCCAATTCACAATATAGATGTGAATTTTTCTATCGTGCAATCACTCTTTGCCATCTATCAACATAGTCACCTTCCATTACCATCACCTTCCTATCAAGTCCCATCAAGATCTTCACCATGAATCTGTTGTGTCGAGGGAACACCAAAGTAGTTATCTCTAATATGGCATTATCTCTTCTATGAAGCTCTATTAGAATGTCAAAGAGATGTTGAAACAACTCACATCGATATAATAAGGTCTCATCCATATACCTTATAGTGTTGATCGACTGGTCCCTACTACCTATGTGTTATCCATGTCATCATCATATAGAAAATGTCACAATTGCAACTTGATATATTGACCAAATACTCATTGCCATATGTCCTACTAATGTCATCCTTCATCATCATTTGGTCACACCTTATCAACATGTCAAAGAGACTAATCATTTCATCTTGTCAATATCCATCTATCTTCTCGATGAATCTTAGTGATGTCATTCTCCACTAACTCCTACCAACATCATTATGTTGAAGAGACTATTGACACTATCTCACCGCCAAATGTCCACTATCACCTCAATGTGACTTCATTGTTCCATTAGAGAGACCTAAAAAATAACTCCTATTGATGTGGTGAAGCTGGTTTGATAGATTTTAATCATCACCCATTCACTTGATACATGCCATAATATGTTTTGACCTCAAATTCATGCTTTAATACATCCACCTTTACATCCTTTCCATGCGTCAAACTCCCGCTAGCCTGCAGGGTCAAACTAAGTCAATGTTTCCTTTTAGTCAGATGGTGGACTTCTGTCGCCTGCCCATATATGTCACGTCATTCAATTTTTTGTAGTATCAAAGGGCTCATTATTTTATCTTGTCAACATGTTTCTATCTCTTTGATGAAGTGCTTATCAAGATGTCGAGACCACTAAGTCTTGTCAACCCAATGAAGAGCCTTCAGCTGATGCAAACTCTTGTTACCTCCTATTGTCTATCGAGTGTCAGGGATTAGGGATCCCATGATCACCATGCCAAATGAACAAACATTCCTTTCGATAAGGTGAAAACATCCCTTTCGACTTGCAAACACTGATGCCTTTTCGTGGGTTGGGGTTCCTGAATACTTCACACTCCATACACTTAGCATGATTTTGTAAGACACAAGCCATACCTTCAACTCATGATTCCCAATACTACTTCAAGGTTTGGAGATCCTCCATACTGCTCTTTTGAAATGCAAGGGTAACCTATACTCTCAAAGTCTGAAGTTTGAAAATCTTTGGAATTAGCATTTTTTCTTCATAGCTTTGACGAACTCAATAAGAGGTATGACTAAGAACCAATGCCTAAAACATTGGAGGAATAGTAAAAAATGACTAACTCCAAACACCATCCTTCTTCAGTAAGTGATACTCGATAAACCTAAGACCCAAGGCCCGAACTTCTATAATCTCTTCAACACTTGCACAACATCTACAACACTCCTTCAACCTTTGACATCAATGACACTTTTACATTAGTGTCAACCTCCTCATTAGCAGGATTAGTTCCATCTCTCCTCTTATCCCCTTTTGACATCAATGATAGTAATATGCCAACAAAAATGTGCCACCTTATTCAACTTATCAACAACTACCAGAATGACATCATGTCTATTCTTGATTACAAGTAACCCCTATACTAAGTCCATATTGATTAGTTGCCACTTATAATTAGGTATATCATGGGGATAAGGGAGCCCTACTTGATGCATGTGTTAAGCTTTGATACACTAACACTCCAAGCATCTAGTTATGTATTCTACTACATCCTTCTAGAGTTTTGATAAAAAAAACAAGGTTTTCAATTCTATGAGTATCATTGTAACTCTGAGGTTTCTAAAATATGGTGCATTGTGGAATTTTTCTAGGAATAGCTTCCTAAGCTCTCCAAAATCTAGGATGTACATTCACCTTTGGTATCTTAAGATATAGTTTGGTTCAATCATACCCATTGAATTGATTGTCTAGAGGATTCTCTTCTAGAGCCTTTTCACCCTCTCATAATGCTCATCACCTTGCAAGTGTTGCACCACCTACTACCTCATATTAGATCTAGTATAGGTCATGGATGCTAGATTTCTTGATCTACTAAGAGCATGTGCTACTCAATTTTCATTTCCTTTTATATACTCAATTTCAAATTCATACTCTTTAAGGAATTCTAACCATCTTCTTTGATGTGCATTGAGGTTAGGGTGAGTGAAAATGTATCTCAACCCAAAGTGATCCATTTTGAGCTCAAATGACTTTCCTAAAAGATAATGTTTCCAATTATTTAGGGAATGTACTATAGTTGCTAATTCAGTATCATGTGGTGTGTAGTTTATTTCATGTTGTTTTAGCTTCCTAGATGCATACACCACCACTTTCCTTTCTTGCATCAACACTACTCCTACTCTATCTCCTAAAGCATTTTTTATCACTAAAACCTGACCATTGGGATCTAGAATAACTAATACCAGGGATGTAGTGAGATTCTCCTTAAGGAGTTGGAAATATTTATCACACTTCTCAGCCCACTCAAACCTCTTTCCTTTCTTTTGGAGGGATGTTATTGGGGCTGCAATTTTAGAAAACCCTTGCACAAATTTTTTATAATATTTGGAAAACCCTTAAAACTTCACACCTCTATCACATTTTGATGCATTGAACATTCTACAATTGCTTTTATCTTCTTAGGGTACATAGAGACTCATCGAGATGAGAAAATGTGACCTAGGTAATGCACCCTATATGGATAAAATGAGCACTTAGATAGCTTTCAAAAAAGCTTTTTTTTTCCTCAGACACTATAAGACTATCCTCAAGTGTCGATCGTGTTCCTCAATAGAATGGGAATAAACAAAAATATCATCATAAAGTTCATGAAAAAATCATCCAAACGATCGGAAACATAATATTCATAAGATTCATGAAAGTTGTGCACGTGTTGGTCAACCCAAAGGGTACAATGTTAACTTGTGTCAATAAGTTGGGAAATTCCAACTCATTGGAAAAGAAGCATGAATCTACTTCCTACTCTACTTGATTCCCATACTAAACATACCATGAATTTTCTATATATCTAGGCTGAGTGGGTAGCTTATAAATAATTCTAGGGTCTATTAAACACTCAATAGCTTTAGTATCAATAAAAATAGAAATGGTCTAGCTATAGAGCTTACCCACCAATTATATTGAAGAATCCTGGTAAACTGCTTCCCTGTTATTCTTCATTGCATGGATCTGGTATTGTGGGGTCTGTTGTTGGTTTCCTTCCTTCTGTGAACTCAAATTTTGAGGACAATTAGATACATAAATTTCTCCCCCATGAGTGTTGCATCCATCACATGGTCCATTTTGAGTTCTACATCTATCTTCTTTTAAGTGCCCCTGGGTGCTATTATAGGCATCATTTCCCTAGTTAGCTCTTTTTTTTCCTTACACCCTAGTTGCCTTCCCTTTTCAAAACTTTAATCTGATGGAACTTATCACCCTTCTTTCCATCACCCTTATGAAACATTTTGCTTCTGAACCTCTGCGAAGATTTGACAACTACTGTAACTTATGCTCTTGCTTAATGGCCTTCTCAAAAGCTTATTCCATTATAAAAGGACTATTAAGGTTTGCTTTAGCTCCAATGTGGGGTCTCAATCCTAATATAAACTTTCAAATTTGTAATCACTCATTGTATTGATACTATGGCATATACTTGAGCAAGTTGGTAAACTTTTGTCAGTACTAAATTACTATCAGGCCACCCTAGGTTAGATTCTAAAATTAAATCATCTTCTTATCAAAGAAAAGTTGCAAAAGTCTCCCTTTTTCCTTCCCATTGTCTTACCAAGTAGCTTTCTTTCCAAAAAATTGACATGTAGCCCAAGTAGCCTTTGTCTGGTCAGGTAGGTTGTGAAGCCCAAATTATTTTTACATCTCAATGATCCAAGCCTCAACCCCATCTCTAATGGCCTTGACATCAAATTTTGGTGGTGCTACCTTCTTAAAATATTTCCCAAATTCTTTTTCAATTTGACCTTTGTTGTGATTCCCTTCTTCTTGGTTGGGTACCTGATTCTTGAGATTTCAATCTTCCTACACCCCTTAGATCTCTTGTTCCAAATAGTCTATTTAGGATTCTTTTCAATTCAGGAGTTTCAATATTTGGTCTAGCCTCTTTCTTGTTCCATTGTCATGGTTTCTACCACTCACATCTTATCTCATGGTCACCATAGTGACTCACACTTGACCTATATCACAGTCACATTTAGTGTTCAAGAACAAGTTTTTATGCTTATGCTATTATATCTATGAAATACAATGCACTCAACATGCAAGCTAAGAAAGAAAAGAAAATATACATGCTCATTCTTAATCAATAAAAGCCTCCAAGCTTCATGGATTTGATCAACAAAAAAAAATTATTTATTTATATTAAGTTTGGATTACACTTATCCTTATTTACAATTTTTTTATCTCTACGTAGTTCCCTCATTATCAAAAAGAGGACATTAATTAGGATCCTCATCCAAATCTACATATCCCTTCTTGGGTGATACAAAATGTGCGCATAGGCACAAATTCCCCTCCTTAGTCAACAAAGGTGCATTAGGTCCACATCCTATTGGCTAATCTCTAAATACAAAGGGTTTCTTATTCTTAAGAGTTTTTTTGGTCTTCTCTATCTTTTTTCCCCTCTCCAACTTGAGATGTGTGAGGGTGTGTGCTAGAGTTTCTTCATCAGGAATCTTGAGTTTTTCTTTGGGTTTGGGATTCTCCTTGATAAAAAATTTATTTTTTGTACCCCTATTGGTTTTTCCCTTCTTTCTTCCTCACATGGACCTTCCCATATCCTGCAACCAATTCAGATTTGATCATTCTCTAAATATCTAAAATCTAGTTAAGGGTCTACTATTCCCTAGTTTAGTCATCATGGGCTCATAGAACTAGAGCTGAAACATGAGATCTAATATCAAATGTAGCATGCACAACTATATTTACTTAAAAAAAAATTGATATTGACCTTATGAATATCATATTTATGACACAAATTCCATAGCTAATTCCATTTAGCGATTTTATGTTCATAAATAACAAATAAATCTGAAATATATGTATATTAATTTCCAAATTTGAATAGTCACATACAATTTTGACTTGGCATTCAATTCCTCTTAGTCAATTCTCAATTACAAAGTTTTCTTTTGGTTACATCATTTTATTCTTTTACATCAATGATACAAATACATAATAGAATTTTGATATGATTCCTCTATGATAGCTCACCTATGCTAGTGGACGATGAAATGATTGACGTGATTTTCCACCCAACCACAAAGTAATTCTTCCTCAAAATTCTTTAGTTAGTCAAAGAATACCTAACCTTGCACAAAACACTTAGCACGAGATACAATTCGTAAGGTGGAGTTTGTGTGTTCGTACCTTCATGGATTTCTATCTACTGTTTAGAATATGCAAGTTCCATGTTAAGAAAATAAATAAATAGAGAGAGTGAATAATGACAGTCTATTCCATATATATGTATATATAAAATGACTCCAAAGCTTGGCCAAGCTCATGCCGCATAAAATGTAACTCAGGTTAGATTTGGAAAAGAAAATCTACACTCTCTGGTACCCATTTTTGGAAGGTAAACTTATGATATCAAAGGGGTATTTCCCCCTTTTAGACCATCTATTACCATCATAGTCTAGTGTGCTATAGTCTACCATTGAATTCATGTATCATTTCATTCCATTGTTTAACCAAAATAAGGCATCAAAGACATGTATAACCTTTCGTTTATTCATTATATGTATTACAAATCTATATTGTTCTATTTCTAAAGTTCATTCCTTTGTAATAAAAGTTTAAGAATCTTACTCAAGATTAATCAAGATGAATCAAAATATATAATGCATGTATGTGCATGTGCATAAATGACGCATTTATGCATGTACACATATATTCCTATAAGTGAACATAGTTGGAAAATTTGTATACATTCTAAATAGAAAACATAAATCATCCTTGCATACAAGAAATCCATATTTAGAAAAGATAAAAAAAAACTTGTTCAGATGTTCCATTTAATATTTCAATAACATTTAGTCTCTATTGGAAATTCAAGTAAAATATTTATTCCACAAACATTTTTCCAACATGATTGATCTATAATAATATTCCTAATAATCATTACCAAATAAATGTTAGTTCTAATAAAAATAAAAATGCATCCAATCGATGGGTATGTAGTAGCTGGGATCATGGTGGCATGCCAAAAGTGGCAATATTTGTAGGGTATGTGGCTAGCGACTTTTTTCACCCCAAAATTAGTAGAAATAGAAAGGGTTTTAGAGGAGATTCTCAGCTTTCCAAAAATATAAATTGCGTTTAATTTTAATTTAAATAAATAATTATTATTCATTTTCTATTAGAATTGACTAAAGTCTGATCGATAGGCTGATTGAAAACGTCTATAACTTTCAAACGGTATCATATTTTTGGATCAAAACATCGTCACATTATGCTTTACATACTATAGGATTAAAAATAAAAGAAATTAAATTTCATGAATTTTGACCAAGTTAAGGTAATTGAATGAGGAGGGAGTTTTTATATTTTCTAAAGTTGTAAAAATTCATGAGTAATTATTTACTTGGAAAAAAATTACAAAAAAATATACATCACATCCAGACATAGGTCCTCTATATATAAAATCTTACACCAAAAAATATTATCTAAAACTTTATTATTTATGGTTAGGGTGTGGTGGAGACAGGACACCTACTTCTTATTTTTCCACAGGAATTTAAATTACTCTTTGCATTGAAATTTCAAATTTTCACCAAATAGATTTTATTTATTTTTAAATAAACCTAGTATTTTAAGAAACTACATTCAATTTTTCTAGGTCTATTCTTACATATTTTGAAATAATATGAATGCTTATTCAAATATTCGTCAAGTTGCCTAACACTTGATTTTTCTGAATTTTTTGCCCTTAAAGGGCTGTTTTGGCATACCATGATCTGCACATGCCCCGATTTCAATTCAGTTTCTAAGTTGTATATTTTTGGTCAATCATGTCTTTCTTTTGTTAAATTGAAAATTTCCATTGTAATAGTTCTTAAAAGAACATTAGTATATCAAAGTAACATGATTATTCTCTTTCATCAAACAAGTTTCCATCAAAAAAGGGTAATTGATAAGAATGTTATCATAAAGATGATAACATGCTATCGATTCCTCTACAGGTTTGTTCATTATAATCGATAGCAATTAAGCCTCGATTAGGTCTTCAATAGTATGGAAGCACCCTTCTAATTTCTTAAAAAGTACAGAGTATGTCATTCTTTGACGCTAAATATAGCACTATAGTAAATTGATAGTGATACTGAAAAAAATACATAGATACATGTATATATATATGTATATATACATATAGATATATATACACATTCACCAAGAATTTGCATGAAGAATCATAGGGTTCCATAACCCCATGGCCATAGCAGGCAAAATATTTCTAACAAAATTCATTAACATTTAAACTTGCATCGAGCAACTAAGGTTTCCAAAGCAAGATACTAGATTCTTCACATTATATCTTCCACAGAGTCATGAATACTCACAAACAGATGATAGTGATAGCCTTAGCTTGGCCATACATTGTTATTTCCATAGTTTACCACTAAAATAGTGGGTGATATATGTGAATTATGCATGTTATTTAGTGCTTGGTAATACCATTGATATGAATCACTCGACCATTTAAAACTTGGCACCCACAAAGTGACGTTAATACAATACATGTTGATTATCATACAATGTCATGCAATAAAATGCATTATTTCATAAAGGTTGATAAAAGAAATACATTATTACAGGTCAGGCCAAATGGCCTTCACCTTCATAAGTTTGAACAAACAAGTATAACCCCTTAAGGAAATCTAGTCAATACCATCACATGCAGAGAATAATAAAACATAAGCTCTTTGTGGTGGATTTAGCCCTAGCTGAGGTAAAATGGTTTGACATAAGTTGAACATTAGATGTAAACACATGAATAATATCTAAAAAAAATACTTAACATAAAAAATATGAATAAATATCCATTCGATTTCAAGTAACATCAATAAGGGGATTCATATTATCTCACTTTTCTACGAAACTAGTGATTTTTCCATGATGAAATTTAGTAGTAATCTTTCAATTCCTCTACTTTTTTCCCTCTATTGATCCTCCTTTTTTGATCTTTTGTTTCTTTTATCCTCTATTCTCTACTTAATTTCCACTCTTTTCACTTTGAATATCTTCTTACTAATTTTAGGAGATAGTGGTCTTGAATTCCCCTATCTCCACATCCTTTCCCTGGCCACCCACTTCCTCCCCTTTCTAAGCATTGAATCTGTAGACACCTAAAAATGGTCTGGAGAATCTAATTAATTAAATACGACTTATTTGATTAATTAATCTTAAATTCATCTACTTAGTAAATAAATAGAAATATTTATTTATATTAAGTTCATTATTAATTCTTCTATTTCATCATATTACTTCTCTCAATTAAATAAACAAAATTAAAACTTTGTTTTATTTAATTTATTATCGATAATACTTCCATTACTTCTATCTTAAAATTTAAATGCACAAACTTAAAATAAGGTATTGTTATTTAATTACCTCATCACATTTCTTCTTAATTAAAATAGAGATATTTTAAAGATCTTTTGTTAATTATCATTTTCCTTTTTGTTTTTAATTTAATAAACAAACCCTATGGTTTTGATTTATTAAATTATTTGTCCCTCTTTTGCTAAATTTAAATAGAATTAGAGTTATTTAAATTAATGCATGGAAATCTTTACCACTATTCACTCACCAATAAAATTAGATTTTTAAAATCTAATTAATACAACTTTCATTCACGGGAAGAGCTTCGGGGACAAACCTGCAGGAAGTCCTCTCAATCTCCTTCCTTCAATCTTCCCTCTCATCTTGCCTGAAATTGTTTTCCTTGGGGCTTGAAATCCTCCATGATCAACTCCATCTTCTCATCCCATGCCATTTAATTCTCCAGATTGAATCCCAGCCTCTTATCCTGTATCCCTGTGCAAATGTGCTACCGTGAAAGCTATAAATACAGCTCTTTGGCTACAGGAAATGGATCCCAACTTGTGCAATCTTACTCTGTAGGTTTTCCAAGCATCCAGCATTCATCTAGCATTCAAGCATTTAGCATTCATCCAACATCCATCCAGCATTCATCCAGCATCCAACATTTGTAGTCATGGTTGTAATCACAGTTGTTTTTATCATTTAATCATAGAGGAATAGAATAGTTTAATTCTCATTCTCTAAGTGTCATTTCAATAGTCTAATTAACTTCTAAAAATCTGATAGCAAAGTAGATTAGAGAGATCTTTAGAGTTAGAGAGCAATAGGATAGATTTCTGAACATTTCTAGTTTAAATTAGCTTAATTTTCTTGAATCTTAGATGCAATGTCCTATTTAGAAGTGTAGAAGCATGTTTAGTTTGTTTTCATCATTCTACCACTTACAAATTGGCGCCCACCATGGGGCATAACCCCATATTCTGCTTGATTTTTGGCCAGAAAGTGTCTTACAATTATCGGTGATAGTTTTAGGTGGAACCATGGTTTTGTTGTCGAAGATATTACGTAAGCGCATCGGGGAAAAACTATGAAGCATTAATCGTCTATTTTAGCAAGCCACTTTCGAATGTTTAGCATGCCCCACAAGCTGTTTAAGCTTCAATCATTTGTTTTGGCGGCAGGGACAATTCTGATTCTTAGGGGCTGTTTGGCAGGCTTCTGTTTAAAGCTTTAGGGCTCTATTTTTAGTGCATCGATTTAGTGTTTTTGATAGTCAATCTTAAAATGCCCATATCTTGGTCATACGGATGTCTTTTTCGATGATTTCTTTTTTGAAATGGGGTAGAATTTCATAATCTATGCGATGGTGTAGGTTTTTATCACTTTTTGTAGAGTTAAAATTTTCAATTTTACATTTAAAGTCAAATCACATTGTAACTTGGTCTAAGGTTTAGGGTTTTCTTGCTTAATCATTCATCTAACCCTTATATCTTCTTATTTCTTGATTTTATCTAACATTTGGAACATTTACACAGGTTTTAAGAAGAAAATGGAGCATTGAAGTGAAAGAAAGAGCATTTGATATTCATTGTAATAGTGTTTTCGAACACTCATGGGAAAATAACCCATCATCTATTTTGTTTCATTCCTACTTTAGGACCAAATAGCATCGATAAAAATGTATCTTTTTATCTAGATCCGATGCATCCGCGGCCAGATTGTGTTCTTTAATCTCTTTTTGGTTAAAATTTATCAATCCTAGGATAGAAAATAGGTTAAAATTTATCAATCCTAGGACAGAAAACGGATAAAAATTGATCAATCCTAGGATAGAAACTTCATTATTTCTTGTGGGATTAAAATTGGACATCATGCTTTTATGGAGCAATATCTTCATGTAGATTAACTAATTTATCTTTTGGGTTTTAAGAAGAACAACTTCTTTGCTATGATTGGGTGATAGGTTTA
>VDFB02289988.1:0-30031 GCA_007258455.2 Sequoia sempervirens
CGAGCTGCCCCTCTGAACACAAAGAAAAGTTGCTAAATAATAACTTATCCAACTGATTGCTGCTCATTGGACGCTTTGGGGTCATTCTTCAAAGTAATGTTTTCCAGTGACAAATCTATTCGCGAAACAGAAGGTAACCATACTTCTAGCCTTATCAGGCCCTATAGCAGTGCTCAAATAAATCCCTCTTCTGACGAACATGCCTCGATGAAGTGTCATCGAAAGGATTGCAATTGCCGCTAAACATGCAGAAAACAAGACTATTGATAAAAGCTTAAGGTAAAGTAAAATTCTACAGCGTTTATGTCAGTATCCTTGCAAACATGCAATCTTCGGAGTCACTTCTATTTGCAAAGATAGGATTTTCCTACAGTTAGGAAAGAGCTTTACAATGAAGTTATGAGGATAAGCCTCCTGTACGGTCATCTGAGCAAGAAGATTGTTCAGCCTAATGTTGAAGTCTGTTAATGATAGTTTTGTTTGCCTATTTCCTTTTAGAGCAAGGCAAAGTCTCCTTTTTCAAGACCCCATTGCTTCTGGCCCTGAAACAACCCAAACAACTATGTTTATATGCTATAACTGAAAAAAATAAACATAAAAATAAGTAGATTTTGCTAGTATTCCTCACCGGTTTTCAATTTCTATTCATGTCTGTAGAGTGTAAGTAACTGTGCTCTATACAATTTTTTCTGGTAATTTGCTTGTGAATAGAAAGCAAGGATGGTCGCTAAAAACAAATTTCTAATGCTAGATAGATTCTTGGTTGTTGGAATAATAATGCTGGCCGGTTCCTTGGTAAATAAAGAGCTGTCAATGGCTTGCTAGGAAGACATTTATATCCTTCAGAACTAAATATTCAATATACAGATATACTGCAGAATATAAACATAATCACATCCACACAAGATGTGTGATGGGAAAATGTGTCCTAATCTTCAATCTACTCAGAATAGAAGTAAAAATACCCGTATGGGTAGTGTTACACCATATACAACATCCCTTAAAAGAAGGAAGTTCTCACAAAGAGATTCAAAGATGAACATTTACTACTCAAATATATGCTATCTTTCATTACATTTACTAATCAAGAGTAATGAGTATAATCATATGATGATTTACAATGATAGATGCTTCCATAATAAATACCCTTTAATATAATTGTCTTAGAGTTAACCTCTTTTACAATCCAAGAGTGATATAACTTATTTCATGAATTAACCAATTGACCCATTACAAAAGCATCTCAGCCCAAACCAAATAAAATTGAGTTCCATGAACAAGTCGGCTACTCCATAACCTCGTATACATCATAATACTCTGATCCTAACCATATAGAATTCCACCCCTATCGCATCCTATCATTCAACCCACCTTAACATTTTTCACCACTGAAACAGGATAATGTAACAAATTGGCTCATTACAAAAGCTACTCATTGAGACCCTACCAGCCAGACCTGAGTTCCATGCACCTCATGTCAGCTATTCAATAACCTCAAAAATTACAATATCACGGCCCTGGCCCATAAAGGGCTTGACCGAAATTACCCTAACATTCAACCACCTTAACATTTTTTTTTATCTCCAACACATGAGAGGTTAACAGAAGTGGTAGGGAGGTTAACGGAAGTGGTAGGAATTGGAAGACCTCAACAGATTTGTGTACACTTGATTACATACTGACAATTCACCCATCAATATAGATCTTGACAGAAGATCTTTGATGATGCCATGCTTTTCTACACTGCTCTAATTCCAAATTGTCTTTAATGATGGCATGCTTTCCATTCATCAAAATCCTAATTTTTAATGCAAAGATAAACATTGCACATCAAATCTCAAACCTGAACAAGAAACTCAGTCCTGAAATAAATACCAGGCATTTGACAAAGGTAGTTACAATCGTAAGTGCAACAATAAAATGTAGTTGTTTAAGAACATTTTCGGAATCAGCTGCGTTTAAAACTGCTCTTAAACATCTTCACGGACTCTAAAAAAAACATGTCTACTCATAAAATGTCTTGCCAAGGCATCATCATTGTTCGCCTAAAACTGATGAAGGCATTATATATCTGGTAGTTTATAGACTATAAAGCAGCATTATATGTATATATTGCAGTATTTAGTTGCATTATATGCGCCTCTCTGTGTACATGTGAGATAGAGCAAGTGGTGTGTATAGAACTATAAAACTAAGTGATTTGATGCTCAGAGGGTTTGCCTGGAAAGAATTTTTACCCATAATGCCTAGATGATAACCTTTAACAAAAGGTGTGGATTTAATTGTAATGTTATAGAATTGCATTATTTCTATGCATACACAGACAAGAAATCAAACATCTAAACAGAAACCCTATATTGGTATTCCTATTTCCACATGGTTCTGTTTTCCTTTCTTTTTCAAATCATTAGTTTAATAATTTGAAATTTGACAGTTGCATGGCATAAATAATAAGAGAAGAATACAAAGAATTTTTTGAATAATGACAACGACCATAGCCTTAAAATAAGGACTTAAGAATATCCTCACCTGCAACTGAAGCATTTTGTACAGACCATTCTTGTCAGATTTTCTTCTCTAAACTCCAGCAGATGACGGGAGAAAACAAAAATTTTAAGAAATTAAATGGAGAAATAAACCTCAATTTGAATTTCGAAAGATTAACAAAAAAAAATTGACTACCAGAATGAAAGATTACAGTTAAAACAAAGAAAGAAATATTAAAGTTATACAACACCAAGCAAAATAAACTTAAACACGCATCATTAGGTGTCCTCTAGAACTTTCTTCCAAGCCACTCATAAAGATCGTGCTTTAGAATTACTGCAGGGAATACAGAATTAGTACACATGCCATTTGGCAAATGCAAGAAAGAGGAAAAAAGTCGTGCCATGTGATACTTCAGAATCTGCAAGGCCTTTTGAAATTTGTTTTTGTTACAAACCTATCAAGTTTATAAGACCATAAAACCCATCCAGTTAACTTGGATGGCATACCAATGCATCCAATCCACTGCTCGGGGAAAAAGAGAATGCACACATGCCCCAAACTGGTCATAAATAGCTTAAATCTAAAACGTGTTAACACACAGATCAGGCCTTGCATTTCCCATTATAGGTGTAGACATCAAACTTCTAGTAACAGCAATGCTGGAACTAAAGATAGAGAACGCAGCTGCAAGCATCATGAAAAGCAGGGGCATTCACTCCAATGGTCCAGACTCCAGAGTACACAAGCATACATACTCTACAGTACAATAATTAATGTGACATAAAACCAAGAAGTATGTGGTCCAATGCAACAGCTGGACCAATTTCCTTTGAAAGATAAAGGCACATGGGGCAGACAATTTTCTTCAGACGGTAAAAGAGCCTGTAAAATACAACAGAGTAAGGCTCAACCCAGAATGTGAGCAATTCATTACATCACCTGGAATGAGTTTCTACACGAGGTAAAGTAACCTGCACAATATGATAAAAGGTGTTAGGCTCACTTTGACAGTGTCCAAACAAAAGCTTCCTTCCAGAAAAACCATTCAATGTAGAATTCAAATGAAGCAGTCACTTCTTGCAGAGAAACTAACTCTTCAGAAGATAAAGCACATAGAAACACAGACATTTATTTTGTATGGACATTTCAAGAGAATTGAGAATGTTTAACAATGATCGAAGAAAATGAATCTCAATAAATCACAGCAAGTTAGCAGACCCATGCTTACCTCATACCATGTGGCGTGATGCAATAGGAAACTAAAGGAACTTCAAAACTAATCCATACAATATAAGCTACAATGAAAATTAATCACATTTAAAATAATAAAAATCATTAAAACGCCTGGTGGAGACCAACATATTGTACAACAGATTTGTACAAGTGCAGCAAAACCTAAACTGCAAAAAAACCCATCGATATCCTGTGCACATTAAGTAATATCTAGGATATAAAATACAACAGCTACATGACATAATAAGTGGACATTTTATCTCCTTTTTATATATATGCAAGTATGTGTTCACTTTAGACATTCAAATACCTATATCACAGAAATAACTTTCATATACAATTATCAATTATGGCATACAGGACAGAGGGCCTGTGGCTCTGTCAAAGCATGTTGCAAGGGTGATTACAGGTGCACTGTGGGTCGCATTACTAATAGAAGGATATAGTTTTATTTAGTATCTCAGGGACCTCTAAGAAAATCAATATGAGCGCACCCCATGATGTAATGTGGTTGAAAACTGCACTTCTGCTCCACATACCTTAAGTAAAGAGAGTTTAAAAGAAAAAATATTCATGCATATGTTTTTAAAGTTTGAAAAGATAAACTTATAGTACCTAAAATAATATTTTTGTGAAGGTTGTGATGATCAGGAGTGCCAAATGGCAGATGGATGCCAGGTAGGAGTCAGTTCACACACCAAATAGGTCAAATCAAGTGCTGCAACAATGCATTAAGAACGTGTGGACAAAGTGGCATAAAACAAAGATTTAGTATTACAGGTATACACATTTATCCCTTTTTTGATTTATCCCTTAGGGACAGTAATCCATTCAAAGTTTCCCTTCCAATACTAAGGAATACCATGGTGAGTACACTATATATATATATATATATATATATATATATATATACAATACTCTATAATATTTCAGTCTCCAAAAGTCCCCCTTATATATGAGCAAAAATTCATAAATACAACGGCCATTAAATCTAGCCCATGTATCTATTCACAACAATATTTGACATGCGTATATATGCACGTGTGTTTGTATCTACATACATTCATGTCTGGCATGGGTAGGCTACACACGTGTACACATACCCACAATCACACCAACATACTTCTAACGATAGATGAACATGTACACCATCATCCATCAGCTATGCAAGGGTTTGTGTATTTACACCATGTGACCATGTACACCATTGTGCATCCACAGAAGGAGCAGCATGGAGAATGATGAAGAGACTCTCAAATGGTTGTACCTATTAGCTATTCTTGTTAAGAAAAACTAGGAAGTTGCTGAGAATATTGTCTTTAATTTGGTGAGATAAAAAAGAAAAAAGCTTGTCAATGAATAAAATATAATATACTATAAGTATAAGGCTTTGTAATAATTTCACACAACATAATTAGCTGGGTGTAAACCAAAACGGAAAGTGGTATAATGTGGATATACTTTCTATTTTAACGTTGACATCTTAAAGAGATTAGAGGTCTTCCTTTTTGTATGGCCTTTAGCCTCTATTTTCTCTTTTAGACCATACGTGACACACATACACATGTACATACAATGTATGCACATCCATCTATATAATATCGTTATGGTGAAAATTGCATACCCATGCCCTTTTCTCTTATGTTTTAGGCCCACTTCAATTATAGTGTCCATGGAATAAAAAGGTGAATTGCTGCCAATTTTAGATGCAGAAAATAGTATGGGCATTTGTACACATGCATGTAAATGTATAAATTTGATGTTTAAAAACTCAAAAAAAGGGTAAACTCCTTTCAATTTTAAATGCAATTAACACATATAGGCATTTGTACTCATGCATGTGTGTATCCATATGTACACACACATACACACACACACACACATATGCACATACATAATATTGTAATGGTAAAAACTGCATACTCATGCCCCTTTTCTCTTATGTTTTGGGCCCATTTCAATTAGAGTGTCCTTCATGCAATAACAAGTCTACAAGTGGCATATTCTTGTGTAAATTCAGCTCATGACATCATTTTATCATGATCCCATCATCACTCATTCCCAGAGATTGGTCTCATTCCCTAGAATCCCCACTCACCACCCAAGTCATTTCTGCAGTCAAGGATTTAAACCTTAAACTTTAAAATTTCAAAATTCAAATTTACACCTCACTAACCTTTTCACTAGCCATTGAAAACCAGCCAAGTGCACATTTGTTTTGATTTGTGTGCTATATTGTATTTAAAGAAATTCGCTTAAAATCATCCTAGGATGCTGGATTAACCTGCGAATCATTAAAGACCATTTGAAGAATATATGTCATAAAACATTATTAGATCATTATACCAACCTACATCACTTAGGTCTGTTGCATGCCTGCTTGCTGTGCTCAATTCATTTTCCAAAGCCATTATATTGGTCCAACTTGAGATCTTTCTTTAAAGAACATTCATTTAAAATCATGCTAGGATGATGAATTAACCTAGGAATTATTGAAGAGCATTTGAAGAAAATTTGTCATAGAGCATTATTATATCATAACATCAGCCTACATCATCCCAAGTCCATTGCATGCTTGCTTCTTGTCCTCAATCATTGTTTCAAATCCATTGAATCAATCCAACTAGGGATCTAACTGAGGAGAACACGACCTTCACAATTTAGTAGATTCTACAAATGTGATTGTAAACACTGTGAGTTCCTTACCAAATTCAAATTTCAAATGATTGAGGTGAGCAAATTCCAGTAGTCAATTATCTGCCAAATCACTATTGTGACTTACAGTTGAAATTCATGTATCGAATTCAGTTTCAAAACTGTAAAGATCAGTTCCACATTAATGTAGTTGAACTAGAGCAAAGTTCAGTCAGTTTGAAGGTTCTAAGAAATTCTTCTAAACAAGCCCTATTGTTCAAATCCACTAATCAAGTTCAGTTTCACACTTGAGATCAGTTCTTTCAGTCAGTTTGAAGGTTCTAAGAAATTCTTCTAAACAAGCCCTATTGTTCAAATCCACTAATCAAGTTCACTTTCACACTTGAGATCAGTTCTGCAGTTCTGCACTCACGTAGGGGAAGCCAAGAAAAGTACAGTCAGTTAAAAGGTTCTAAGAAATTCATTTAAACAAGCCCTAAAAATCCAGCATTGTCGACAGTAAATTCCTACCTCATTTATCTAGGGCAGTTTTTTAATAACACTTTATTTATTTATTTAGCATAGATATTTTATGTAACTGATTTATTCTCATTTATATACACACATAGATACAGAGGCACACACATGTTGAACTTTGTTCAAAACATAGAAGAAACATTCAATTTTGCAATGTTATCAACCAATATATATATATATATATATATATATATCAATTTTTCCTCTCTGTTTTGAACTCAATTTAATATGTATATATATAAAGCTAGCACTGGAAGAATTAAATTAATAAATACTAGGAATTAAGTGTGGATATACATTCCACATTTAATTTTTGTATCTAATTGTTCAGGTCACATAGAAGAAACATTCAATTTTGCAATGTTATTGACCAATATATATATTTCAACTTTTCCTCTCTGTTTTGAACTCAATTAAATAATAAATATATATATATATATATAAAGCTAGCACTGGAAGAATTAAATTTATAAATACTAGGAATTAAATGTGGATATACATTCCACAGTTAATTTTTGTATCTAATTGTTCAGGTCAGAGCTCATATATCAAGATTACTTGTTTATTAAATGCTTTATTTATTTAATTAGCCTAGATATTTGTATTGTATGCATGTGGCTTATTTTACCTTACAAATATATGTACATATATATCCACATGCGTGTGTGTGTAATTGTAAGGGAAAAAATTAAATTCTTTTTAATCTCCATTTTGGACTCAGTTTGATGTGTGTGTTCGCACATGCAAGTGTGTGCGTCAAATAATTCCAATGCCTTTTCTATGCTTCCACATTTTGCATTATTGTTTACCATGGCAGTTGCAACATCTCACAGAATTCCTCTATCCTTTGTGCTTTGATGGATGTTTATAACCTGTTCCAAAGCTCCCATTTCAGCACAGGCAGGCAAGATGCTGGTAAAGGTTATAGAATTTGCCTTTCAAAAATGTCTAGAACCATTTCATCGAATCCATTTTATGCTTATCCTGCAATCATGGCATGTCATGAGACTGCATCTCTTTGAGGCATCTGTCAAAACATTCACATGCCTTGTGTATGCTTCCACATTTTGCATTCATGTCTACCAGGGCAATTGCAACTACAGCATCTGACAGAATTCCTCTATCATTTATCTTTGAGGGATGTCCATACCCTGTTCCAAAGCTTCCATTTTGGCACAAGCAGGGAGGATACTGGCAAAGGCCGTGAAATCTTTACACCTGCCAACTACATTTTCTCAAACATAAATACACACATATATATAATCCTTTGTACTTTGATGGATTTCTATAACCTGTTCCAAAGCTCCCATTTCAGCACAGGCAGGCAAGATGCTGATAAAGGTTATGGAATTTGCCTTTCAAAAGTGTCTAGAACCATTTCATCGAATCTATTTTGTGCATATCTTGCAATCATGGTATGTCATGAGACTGCATTTCTTTGAGGCATCTGTCAAAAAGTTCACATGCCTTGTGAATGCTTCCTCATTTTGCATGCATGTCTACCAGGGCAATTGCAACTACAACATCTGACAAAATTCCTCTACCATTTATCATTGAGGGGATGTCCATACCTTGTTCCAAAGCTCCCATTTTGGCACAAGCAGGGAGGATACTGGCAAAGGTTGTGAAACCTTTACACCTGCCAACTGCATTTGCTCGAATATAAATATACACGTGTGTGTGTGCGCGCATGCATATGTATGTGTATGTATATGTATATGTATATATATATTCTAAGTTCTTGCTGCAGCTTGGTGCCCAACTATATATATACATATATACATATACATAAGTATATACATATACACATATACACACATACATATACATATATGTATGAGTTAATGGTGAACTAATCAACACTTAGGATCACCTGCAAGACAACTTCCACAAGAGAGAAAGGGCAGAAATATCATGCGACGATTATAAATGCAAGATTGCCAAATTGAATATATGACAATGTACATACGATGCCTTGCTTATAAAGGCAATATGTGAGATAGGATTAGACAAGATCTTGACATGTGTCTTAATCCTTTACAATGAGACAACTACCTCAACAAATATTAAATGACTTAGGACACAAGCATTAAATGCCAAAAGATAAGATCTAGTGACAACTAACACTATCTAAAAAGATTCCCTCCTAGGACTTAAAGTGGATTTAACATGTAAATAGAATTTAAATAGGTAAAACACCTATACACCAACAATATACACATATACATATACACATATACATATATACACATACATATACACATATATATATATATACATACATATATGTTTATACATATGTACACATATATATGTTGTTAGAATTATGAATAACGAGAGACACGGGATCAAACAATGAACAAAAGCTTCCACAAGAAAGAAATGGCAAAAATATCATGCTACAATTATAGATGCAAGATTGCCAAATTGAATATATGACAATGTACATATGTTGTCTTGCTTATAAAGGCAATTTGTGAGATAGGATTAGACAAGATCTTGATATGTGTCTTAATCCTGTACAATGAGACAACTACCTCAACAAATATTAAATGACTTAGGACACAAGTATTAAATGCCAAAAGATAAGATCTAGTGACAACTAACACTATCTAAAAAGATTCCCTCCTAGGACTTAAGTGGATTTAACATGTAAATAGAATTTAAATAGGTAAAACACCTATACACCAAGAATATACACATATACATATATATACATATACATACATATACATACATATGTATACATATACATACATATACATACATATGTATATATATACATATACATACATATGTACACACATACATGTTAGAATTATGAATAACATGAGACACAAGATCAAACAATGAACAAAAACACCTCGCATGCAAGAGATTTGCAAAACAATGATTTGTTATTCTTCAACTAGAAAATACTTACAAAATGAACCTCCTGAATTTTCAAGAGATAATGCAATGAGGGAGAGTGTTTTATAAGAGCAATCCTAAATGATAAAGGGATTAGATCATGACAAGTGTCATCATCCTATGTGAAGAAATAGAATGATCTAATAAAAACTCACTCTAGTTAACAGAAAAAAAACACTCCTAAGTTTAGCTTAAGTACATGAAATGAATTAACCTAATAATCAATTGAAGGTTAATTAATTATTAGCTAATGCATAATTACTTTAACATATGCATATTTCTATATACATATATTTATACATACATATGTATATACATATATAAATAATACGTGCATATATATACATACATATATATACATATGTATACATATATATGTATGTGTATATTTATACATACATACATGTACATGTATGTATACACATATACATACATATACATATATATGTTGAACAAACAGTTGTCGTTGCATGAAAAGATTTGACCTATTAATGTTCAATACAACCGCCAAAGTTACTGAATCCACTAGAGGCAGTTAAACCATGTCACAAACCCAAGTGTTGCATTGCACGGCACAAGGAGACCAAGGGCGCACACCTTGCAACAATCCCCTAGCACAAGCGAGGGGTTTGAACCTATGACCTAGGCTCTAATACCAATTGTTGCATAGACAATTGTTGTTGCACCAAAATATCGACTTGTTAATGACCGTAATGACCGATACAACCACCAGAGTTAATGAATCCATAGGAGGCGGTTAAGCCATATCACAAACCTAAGCATTGTGCTACACAACACAAGGAGACCAAGGGCACACACCTTGCAACAATATACATATATACATACAAATCCATTTTGTGCACAGTCTGCAATCATGGCTTTCCATGAGACAACATTTACATATACATATATTTATACATACATACATATACATACATATACATATATATACATACATACAAATCCATTTTGTGCATATCTTGCAATAATGGCTTGCCATGAGACATCATTTCTTTGAGGCATTCTATAAAACAATTCACATGCCTTCTCTATGCTTCCACATTTTGCATGCATGTCTACCAAGGCAATTGCAACTAGAACATATATATACTCAACAAATCCATTTTGTGCATATCCAACAATTACGACATTCCATGAGACCACATTTCTTTGAGGCATTATGTCAAAAAATTCACATGCCTTGTCTATGCTTTCACATTTAGCAAGCATGTCTAGCAAGGCAATAGCAACAACATCTAACAAAATTCCTTTACGCTTTGATGGATGTACATACCCTATTCCAAAGCATGGAGGATGTTGGCAAGGGTTGCGGAATTTAGCTTTACTCCTGCCAATTGCTTTGCTTGAATATAAATACACACATACATAGGTGCACTTAATATACATACACATGCATTCTATATATGTGTGTGTGTGTGTGCATATGTTCACTAGAACTCAGCACATGAGGTCACCAAAATGCTCTACCCATGGAAGTGTAAATCATAGTGAATCAAGGCCATCTCAGCTATGAAAAAGACAAGGCATCACAAATAAGAAAAAAGAAGAAAATAATATCCTGGCACAACTCTCTCAAATTTGCTTCATTGGTTGATAAGTCCATTTCTAAGAGTTAATGACTTCCTTGCTTTAGCCCATCAAACACTTAAAATATGAGTTCCTCACTCTCCTATTAGTTCTCAAATACACTGTAAACTGTTGAAAATCTTGGCTTTCCATAGGCCTATTCAAAGGTGCTTCAATGCTTATTAAGAATAAACTTGCTCTTCATAGCCTGTCCAAATGAGTTTTAAGTTGTAATAGAATGCCTATCCATTTAAACAAAATTGATCAATGGTTAATGCATGTACTCTCTGAGTTGTGACTTTGCTTTCCAGTCTCAAATAAAATTTTATTCTCATCTAACAATAAGAGTGAAGTATAGAATGTGTAATAATCACAGAAGATGGTATCTTTTGTCTTCCTTTGATTGTGAATACTTCAATTGTGTGATCTGCTCCCATATGTCAGATACTCTTAGTCATAGACTGCAAGTTTTAGCTATAATTTGCTCATGACTACTCACTCGAGGTGGGTATCCTTTTTAAAATCCCCCTAAATAAATTAATAACTTTGAACTTGCGGTCCAGCTGATTGTGTTTTTCATCCCATGTAGATTTCATTTTCAAGGTACTTCCAATTGCGATGAGGTTAGAAAATATTCCCATGCCACACCACCAACATGCTATGCCATTTTTCAGTCTTTACACTAGAGAACAAATACTTGTATGCCTAATTTTGGCCTCAGAATTTGTCTTACTGCAACCAATCATATACACAATTTTGTGAAGCTAACAAGATGTATGCTATCCTATGAGGATTCTTAGTGAATGACTTTTCCATAGACCCCTGATTTTGGCCTCAAAATTTTTCTTTTTGTGGGTTTGACCAGGGTTCCTCCCTGGGCCCAAAGAAGATCCAGGTCTGCGCGGTGCGAGCTTCCTTTGCCCTTGAAAGCCGCCTTCAGTGTCTTCTCTAACCCCCCTAGCAAGTTGCCTCGGAAAAAATGCTCCAGCATTTCCTTTGCCTCCACCTTCGGGACTTCCAGGTCCAAAATTATAGCTAAGAACCGAGAAGAGATGTGTGCATTGTGTATATATAGTGGGTGGTAGTGTGGGTCCATCCCGCCCCTCATTTAGTTCCCTATCATACGAATCCATGAGATCAATGCAAATAAAGGCAATTTTGCTAACAAAGAGGGAGGAAATGAGGTGGTGGACGGGGTGCGAAAGGTGGCGGCTAAGTGGCAAGGTCACATCACTCCAAGTCCTCTCTAAAATGAGAAAGGGATAAGGAAGGAAAACAACCAAAGTTTAGCAATCCACCAAATTAGGGGAGATCTCGGCGACATCAGGAGAAGCTAATGACACAAGTATCCAGGTAGAAACAACTCGACACGTAGGGTATGACCATTATGAAAGCTTAAGCATATGGGCCGAGTGGCAGAATTCACTCCTCACGAGGAGCTAGCCGAATGAAGGATGAAGGCCGTAGACTAATTTCATTGCAAGGACGGAGTGCCTTGCTTCACCATTATTTCAGATTCATGCATGGAGGCTCGGCCTTACACCATACGTGCTTTTTAAAAGTGAACGGATGAAGACATTCTCGCAGTATGGTCTTCGAAATTTTTTTTTTTTTCTCTGTGCAGGGAACTGTCGACTAAAGGGCTACAAATGGCGAGGATGAGCAAATCGAAATTCATTATCTCCATATCAGCGGAGGGGTTGGAAAGTTTCGCTGTTGATACTCCAGTCTTCTTGGTGGCTATGGAGAGACAAATAGCGTTTCAGGAGATTACTGATCAAAGACTGAAGAGAATCTTACTTGAGGACGATCCCTTGACTATGTTAGCAGTCAAAATGATATTAGGCAAAGGTCATCTGGAAAGAAAGGAATTTGCGAGAGACAATGCACACATCTCCTCTTGGTTCTTAGCTGTAATTTTGGACCTGGAAGTCCCGAAGGTGGAGGCAAAGGAAATGCTGGAGCGTCTTTTTCGAGGCGACTTGCTAAGGGGGTTAGAGAAGACATTGAAGGCGGCTTTCAAGGGCAAAGGAATCCCACGCCCCGCAAACCTAGACCTTCTTTGGGAGACAGACGAGGTAGTTAAAGTCTATCCCTTCATTTTAGACCTTAAGGGGCCAGAGCTTATGAGGCACAAAATGATATCGGCCATAGCAGTCGAATTCCTGAAAAGGAAGCTGAGGCTCATGACAGAGGAGGGGATGGAATGGGTGGAAGACTATACCCTGTTTGTAGAACTAAATGGCTTCCTATGAGGCTCGACCTTTGTGTTTTATTTTTTGTGTTTAATCATAATTCTAGAAGGTTTTAGAAGTTACGCAGTGGAATTGCAAATTCGGTACCGGCTGTGTGAGGCTCGGCCTCTGGTTTTAATTTTCTGTGTTTAAAATCATAATAGTAGATGGTTTTTTGAAGCCATGCAGTAGGACTGCATTTTTGTAACCAGTAGTAGCTTGCTCCCAGGTTGGAAGGTTTAGCCGATAGGCTTAGATTTCATGGAAGACTGTTATCTCCTGCTATGCAGACGGATGTAAATTTTATAATAATTAATATAAATCCCTACCTTGCGTATCAAAAAAAAAAGAAAAAAGTTGTGTATATATATATAAAATTCTGAGAACTATTTACAGCTGCTGATATATGTATAATCCTGAGTACTATTTACTATATATATATATAATTTTGAGTACTATTTACTGCTGAACATAAACAATAGATCTAGGTAATGGATGTAATTACAAGAACAAACTATGGACCAAATACATATCATTGATTTAAGAATCAAGATCAAAATCTATGCATTATATTATAGAACAATATGTAATGGATCTGTTCATTCATTTAATATGTAAATTTGTGTCTATTCTATGGATAATACTCATGATTTGATTGTGAATAACTAGTCAAAAATAGAGGAGTTGAGGACCTACTGAAGGGGAAATAGTGTGAGGTCACCCTCTAAGTACACCACCCATATGGATGGCAAGGGCCACATCAACCAAGAGGGGAAAACTGCTCTTGGGCTTAGAGGAAATGACTATCCATGACACCTTGTTGTAGCTACACCCTCAACCCCTCAATATGATTGAGCAATGATGGTTCTGGTATAGGGGAACAGAGGTAGAATACTAGGTACACCACCCCATATGGATGGCAAGGGCCACATGGGGGCAAGGGGGGTAAATTGCCCTTGGGGCTAGGGATTCTTGGGCACCCTATCGAACCATCATACTCAAGGAAGAATGAATTAGGAGATTCAATATGCTTAAGAAATGATGTTGTCTTATTTCTACTAACACTTTGCAGGTCAACAGGTAGTTGTATCCCTAACCACATTCTCTTTTGATTCCCTTACATGCATGCTAATTAATATTATCTTGTAAATACTCTCTAATTCTGTTTTGTAGGAACCTAATTGTTCTATAAGCATTCCCCAACACCAAGGTAATTACTCAGAATTGATTAATTAGGGCAGGTTTAGGGTTATCCCAAAAAGGGGACATTACACAAGGCATGTGAACTGTTTGACTAAATGCTCACCCAATTTGCACTAAAGGCAAAGGGTACTGCTAGGTAGAATACTTAACATGTTTGCAAAATGTGGAAGTACGGGCAACACGTGATTGCATTCAGTTAAAAAATTCACATGCCTTGCCCGTGCTTCCACATTTTGCAGACATGTTCAGTATTCTACCGAGCAATTATAAAATCAAAAAATGTGAAAGCCCAGCAATACCCTCCGGCTCTCACAAATCCATTTTCTTTGAGTCATTCAAGTCTCAGACTATATGCACACGCATGGGAAGAAAATGAAAAGTAAAACAAAATGAAAATTTCAGTGAAAGATTATAGTATACTTTGACTTAAGTCGACTCATTAGGGTAACAAAATAATATTAAAATTTTTAATTTTAAATTTCACTTTCTTTGTTTTTTAATTTTTTTTTAAAATGATTTTTTTAATTCATTTTTTATGGGGGACGTCGAACTCTTGAAGATGCCTGGAAGTCTCCTCTGAAGAAAACGTTTAGGGGACAGTGGTGAAATGAGGGGACGGTGGGGGGTGTTTCCTAGGCATCCCCACATCTCGAAAACGTCCTAGTCTCAGGTTTGTCTACTTTTTTAGGGGTAATGCGTCCTCGTGGAACTATGGTCACCTATCTTATTTGAACAATAAAGGCATTTTCAAATGCATGAAAACAAATTAGATAATATAAATATAATTATAGTATTATAATATTATATTTTTATATAATATGTAAATATAAATACACTTAGAAACATAATTATATAAATAATTTGAAAGAATATAGAAATGCAAAAAAAGAAATTTGAAAGAACAACTAATAAAAAAAAAAAGACAACTATAAGGTTGATCAGACATGCAAATATAAGAAAATAAATTAAACACACAAATAAAGGAGAAGACACAATAAATTTGTTATGTGAATATAAATAAATATGCAATTCCCAATACATCTAAATAAAAAATTAAAATAGAATCAAATTTTGAACTGCGATCCCTAATGCATCTTTTGGTTTAAAGGTAGCCGTTAAACTTATTATTAAAAAGACGATAAAATATTAAAATAAAATCCAATTTTTTTAATCAGAATTTGAATCACATGTCTCAATACATTTGAGTTAAAAAAAGTCGGTTGCAACAATGATTTCCAACTCACATCAACGAAACATAACATCCTCAGCAGATGTAAAAGTGGTTTTGAACAATGGAGGCCATGAGCCTATGGTTTAGCCGATGTAAGTTCTTGGAAACAGAACAAATGTAGAAGGGTCGGCAATAACTTCCAATTCACATCAAGTAAAACGAAACATCCTCAACAGATGTAGAAGTAGTTTTGAACAATGAAGATTATAGGCATGCGATCCAACCAGTGCAAAATCTTGGAAACGAAATAAATATAGAAGTTTTCAAACATTAATCCCTGAGGAAATATATAACCGGTTTTTTGTCCCTCAGCAAAACCAAAAGTGGTTTTTAACAACTGTCATACCTATAAGCTCCATCAAATACAAAATCTTCCACCTTATAATGTGGTGGATGCAAAGGGTTGGTAGTGAACATTGACTATAAATGTCCAATTTGCCCCAATATCATTTTACACGGGCCATGTGCATTTTTACCTGACAATTTTGTACATCATTCTTATCCCCGATGTCATTTAAATTTTTTTCAAAAGATTCGTAAATGATATAGTTACGACGCTTGCGGGGAGAGATTTTTTGGGGTTGTTTTCAAGAACCCCATAGAAGATTTGTAATTCCACCCATTGTGTGTCTTCCAATGCCTCTCTCATTTTTGCATAACCACTATGCTAGATATACCTTCAAATGTCTAGATGATGAAACAAAATACGATTGCATAAAATGTGACTTTTTTTTTTTGAAAATTAAAATATAAATGCAACACTTAAAAAAACCAGTATATTTTGAAGCATCTCGCATCTGTACTTCAAGAAGACAAATGTATTTTGAAGCATCTCGCTGTACTTCAAAAAGACCAATGTATCTTGAAGCGTCTTACATCTATACTTCAATTTTTGAATTATTTCTTCACACTTTATGTAATCGCATTTTGTTTCGTCATCAAGACACTCAAAAGTATGACCAACATAGTGGTTGTACGGAAATTAAAAAATATTGAAAAACACCGTAAGTGGAAATGCAAATATTCCGCAGAGGTTTTAAACACAAACCCAAATAATCTCTCCCCACAAATATCGCAACTATGTCATTTACAAGTTTTTGAGAGAAAATTTAAAGGGCATCAGGGATAAGAGGGATGCACAGATTCGTCAGGTAAAAATGCACTCGACCCATATAAAATGATATTAGAGTAGATTGGATGCTTATAGCCAATGTTTGATCCCAACCCTTTGCATTCACCAAACTTATAAGACAACAATTTGCATTTGATGGAGTTCATAAGTATGGTGGTGGTTGTTGAAAACCACTTTTAAATTTGTTAATAGACAAAAAATCACTTATGTATTTTTTGAAAAATTAATGTTCGAAAACTCTTCTACATTTGTTCTATTTCCAAGATGTTGCGCTGGTTTGGACCATAGGTTCATTGCTCCCATTATTCAAAACTTTGTTCAAAACCGCTTCTACATCTGTTAAAGATGTTTCGTTTCCCTGATGTGAGTTGGAAGCCAAATGTGTTGACTCTTCTACATTTTTTTGTTTCTAAAATCTTAGGCTCCCATTATTCACTGCAACAATTTAAGGGTTGAGAGTGAACATTGGCTATATGTGCCCAATTTTCTCCAATATCATTTTTCACAGACCATGTGCATTTTACCTGACAATTCTGTACATCTGTATTATCCCCGATGTCCTTTAAATTTTTCTCCCAAAGACTCCTAAATGATACAGTTGCGATGCTTGCAGAGAGAGATTTTTTGGGTTTGTGTTCAAAAGCCCCACATAAGATTTGTAATTCCACCAATTATGTCTTTTAATGTGTCCCTCATTTTTGCACAACCACTATGTTAGTCATACCTTCGAATGTCTACATGGCGAGACAAAATACGATTGCATAAAGTGTGGAAAAAACTGAAAATTTGAAATATAAATGCAAAACACTTTAAAAAAATAGTATATCTTGAAGCATTTCGCATCTATACTTCAAAAAGACAAATGTATTTTGAAGCATCTCGATGTACTTCAAAAAGACCAATGTATTTTGAAGCGTTTTACATCTATACTTAAATTTTTGAGTTCTTTCTTCACACTTTATGTAATCATATTTTGTGTCATCATCAAAACACTCAAAGTTATGACCAAGATAATGGTTGTACGAAAATAAGGAAAGCATTGAAAAACATCGTGGGTGAAAATGCAAATCTTCCGCAGAGGTTTGAACACAAATTCAAGTAATCTCTCCCACAAGCATCGCAATTGTGTCATTTATAAGTCTTTGGAAAAAAATTTAAAGGACATCAAAGATAAAAATGATGCACAGATTTGTCATGTAAAAATGCACACAACCCATGTAAAACAATATTAGAGCAGTTTGGATGCTTATAGTCAATATTTGATTACAACCCTTTGCATCCGATGTAGCTCATAGGTATGGTGGTTGTTGAAAACCACTTTTAGATTTGTTAAGGGACGAAAAACCACTTATGTATTTCCCGACAAATTAATGTTCGAAAACTCTTCTACATTTGTTTTATTTTCAAGATCAGCTCATGGCCCTTATTATTCAAAACTTTGTTCAAAACCGTTTCTACATCTGTTGAGGATGTTTCGTTTCCCTGATGTGAGTTGGAAGCCAAATGTGCTGACTCTTCTACATATTTTTTGTTTCCAAGATCTTAGGTCGTTTGGACCATAGGCTCATGGCCCTCATTATTCAAAACCGCTTTTATATCTACTGAGAATGTTTTGTTTCCCTAATATGAATTGGAAGCCATTGTTGCAGTGAAATCCTCTCAGCTCGAATGTATTAAGGTGCGTGATTCAAATTTTGATTAAAAAAATTAGACTCTATTTTAGTCTTTCATCTTCTTTTTAATAATAAATTTAACGACTACCTTTAAGCCAGAAGATGTATTGAAGAACACAGTTTAAAACTATACTTTATTTTAATCTTTTATCCAAATGTATTGGGATTGCATATTTATTTATGTTCACATAACAAATTTATCGTATGTGCTTTCTCATTTATTTGCATAATTAATTTCATTTTTTATAGATGTCTATTTTTTTTATTTTTGTTAGTTATTTTTTCATTGCATATAAATATATAATATGAGTTATTTTTTTTTTATCTATGTATGTAAACTTATACATATTTGTAATGCATATTATATTTTCATATCTTTCGCCCTACTAGTGTGGTGGATGCAAAGAGTTGGGAGTGAACATTGACTATAAGTGCCCAATTTGCCCCAATATTATTTTACAAAGGCCATGTGCATTTTTACCTGACAATTCTGTATATCATTATTATCCTTGATGTCTTTTAAATTTTCTCCTAAAGAGTCGTAAATGATATAGTTGCGACGCTTGTGGGAAAATTTTTTTTGGATTTGTATTCAACAGTCCCACAGAAAATTTGTAATTCCACCCATTGTGTCTTTGAATGCTTCCCTCATTTTTGCACAACCACTATGTTAGATATACCTTCGAATGTCTAGATGACGACACAAAATACGATTGCATAAAGTGAATTTTTTTTTGAAAATTGAAATATAAATGCAAGGCACTTAAAAAAACCAGTATATTTTGAAGCGTCTCGCATCTGTACTTCAAGAAGACAAATGTATTTTGAAGAATTTCGCTGTACTTCAAGAAGACCAATGTATTTTGAAGCGTCTTATATCTATACTTCAATTTTTGAATTCTTTCTTCACACTTTATGTAATCACATTTTATCTCGTCATCAAGATATTCTAAAGTATGACCAACATAGTGGTTGTACAGAAATAAAGAAAGCATTGAAAAACACTGTAGATGGGAATGTAAATCTTCCGCGGAGGTTTTGAACACAAACCCAAGTAATTTCTCCCCGCAAACATTGCAACTGTGTCATTTATAAGTCTTTGGGAGAAAAATTTAAAAGGCATCAGGGATAAAAGATGCATGAATTTGTCAGGTAAAAATGGACATGACCTATGTAAAATGATATTGGAGTAGATTGAACGCTTATAACCAATGTTTGATTCCAACCCTTTGTATCCACCACACTTATTAGACAAGATCTTACATCTGATAGAGCTCATAGGTATGGCAGTTGTTGAAAACCACTTTTAGATTTGTTAAGGGACGAAAAACCACTTATGTATTTCTCGAAAAATTAATGTTCGAAAACTCTTCTACATTTGTTCTATTTCCAGGATCTTACGCTGGTTGGACCATAGGTTCATGGCCCCCATCATTCAAAACTTTGTTCAAAACTGCTTCTACATCTGTTAAAGATGTTTTGTTTCCCTGATGTCAGTTGGAAGTTAAATGTGCTGACTCTTCTACATTTTTTTTGTTTCCAAAATCTTAGGCCGTTTGAACCATAGGCTCATGGCCCCCATTATTCAAAACCGCTTTTATATCTACTAAGAATGTTTCATTTCCATAATGTGAATTGAAAACCATTGTTGCAATGAAATCCTCTCAGCTCAAATGTATTGAGGTGCGTGATTCAAATTTTGATTAAAAAAATTGGACTCTATTTTATTATTTTATCTTCTTTTTAATAATAAATTTAACGACTACCTCTAAGCTAGAAGATGTATTGGGAAGCACAATTTAAAACTATACTCTATTTTAATCTTTTATCCAAATGTATTGGAGATTGCATATTTATTTATGTTCACATAACAAATTTATTGTATGTGTTTTCTCATTTATTTGCATATTTAATTTCATTTTTTATAGATGCCTATTTTTTTATATTTTTCATTGCATATAAATATATAATATGAGTTCATTTTTTTTTATCTATTTATGTAAATTTATACATGTTTGTAGTGCATATTATATTTTCATATCTTCTCAAAATTATTTTTTCTTTGCATTTCTATATTCTTTCAAATTATTTATATTATGTTTGTAAGTGTCTATGCATTTACATATTATATATAAAATATAATACTATAATATTATAATTATATTTATATTATCTAAATTTGTTTTCATGTATTTGCAAACACCCTTATTGATAAAATAAAATAGGTCAAGGCATATGGTTTGTTAAGCATATTATATTCTCTTATTCCCATTTTATTAAGTCATCTTATGCATGTATACATTTGAGTGGTTACATTGTCAGTTTATATTTACATATTTGCATAAGTTCTTTTTTGTTTATTCAATTTCATATTATATTTTTATATTCTACTATTTAACTATACTATGTGAGTTCATTTTTTATCTATATATCTAATCTTATGCATGTTCGTAGTACATATCATATTTATATTATAAATGTATTTGCGTATCTAATTTTCAATCTTATTATAATGAACAACAAATAACAGGTGTACTCCAGATGACTTTCTTATTACAATGGTGGTTGTATTACATTCATATAGTTCTACAATCTCTTTAACTACAAGAGCAATTTGTATCATCAACAATGGCAATTCAGGTCAATACAATGCAGATGGAGTCCACATCCGATGAAGCTCAAATATGAACTCTATATGAGATCATCCTCTGAAATCACTAGGGTTTTTGTCCTAGTATTCCCACACTAGAACACAAGTACTCAAAACAAATTCTGAAAGGAAATTGGTTGAGTGTAGATGATGCTCCTAGACAAAAACATTCGCTCTTTTATATCCTCCACATATATAATAGGTCAACCACCATGTACACCCACAACTTCAATTGTGAACAATGATAGTGGGTGGGAAAGATTCCATTTTGAAAGTGATGGTGGGTAAAAGCACAAAGTTGTGTCACACTTTCAGCCAACTTATTAGCACAACTGAATTTAAGTATTTCTAACTAAAAATCAATTTTGGTCAAACATATGAACTAGAAAGATTCATTATAGCTAAGTTAGTTGTTTCCACAACTTTTTTAACTAAAATTATTGGCTAAAAATGTATGGAGCATCACTTTGAGTCCAATTTACCAAAAAAAAAATTATTTGAAAAACTTGAAGTTTCAATAACTCTTGCTAATGTAAACAACATTTTTAAAAAAATATAAAAATACCCTTTTGTAGATCCATAAGTGTAGTTTTCAAAAATATATTGATTTTAAAAGTTTAATTATTTTTTATATTTTATCTTTTATTTTTACTAAAAGTAGGTTTTCAACACAAAATATAAGGTTGATTACTATGCCAAGGAAAAATACTAAAACTTATTAAAAAAAATTGAAAAAAATATGATGCACTAGATAAAAGAATCTATTTTAAGATGATATAATTTTGTTTCCATTTTAGATAAATATTTAATATGAAAGTTGACGTCCAATGAAAATAGTTTTTTTTTATTAGTGCACATTCTAATATTTATTTAAAAATATATATATTTATCAAAATTGGAAAAAATATATCCATGCACTAAAATTTCAAGTTATAAATACACCCAAAAAAATTGAAAGAGAAAAAAATTTACTATAAAAAGTTTGACGTCCCATGCAACTTCATTTTTCAGCATTTTATCAGCAACTAAATTATAGTTTTAATTTATTAAAAACTAGTTTAAAATAATTTTTTTATATTTAAAAAAAAATACAAACATAAAATATACTAAAAAATACATATTTTACTAGTTTACATTATTTCAAAATTCAAAACATATATGCCACTTTTTAGTGATTCAAGTTTAAAAATTGGATCAGCGTTGGCCATTTCCTTTATAAAGTGTGACACAACTTTGTGCTTTTACCCTGGTGCCAAAAACAAACCACCAGAAACGACAATATGGGGAGGAAAACATAGGAAGAAATATCAAGGATCGAAGGTTAGCCCTATCATAAGACTCAAACTATAGGACAAGATGACAAGGGTTAATCAATCTGCGTGCCAATAAGGGGAAGTTCGAATGTCCAACAAGAAGTAGGGATGAGTAGAGTTGGAAGAAGTATACTCTAGAAAGGAAAACACACAACAAATAGAAACAAGGTAGACACAAGTACAAACCTAATATATAGAGTTGGAAGAAGTATACCAAACACACAATTGACAAAAATCGATAAGACACAAGTACAAACCTAATAGGTACATACTTAGAAAGACTAAATGTAATGTCCCTTTTTTCGTGAGCATCAGAATTGGGAAAATTAGCCTATAATTTGACCCTCATAGGCTAGTGTTGTGGATTAAAGGGTCCAATTTGGGCGTTAATGAGCTCTTTAGGTGGCAATTGACAGTTTTTTCCTCTTCAGATCATTGGTATATTCTGAGGCATTGTTATTCAGAGGTTTTTGGCCTTATGTGTATACACTTACTATTTATAGTAAGCCAATTGGATGTTAGAGACCCACCTTACTATTTTTAGTAAGGCATCCAAATGGATGTAGAATGTAGTGGTCTACTTCTTGGCGCAAACGGAATTCATTTATGAGGTTTAATTTTGGAGTTATGAAGTTTTAATTATTATTAAAAGTGCACTACATTAAATGTTTTATTGACTTTATTACGAAAGGTATATTTAATGATTGTAAAATCAATAATAAAGTCATTATTAAAGAACATAAAAGGCGACAAGGATTTTATTGAAAATGTATTTTAATGATTTTTAAGTATACTTTTATAACAAGCGTTAAAGTGTTATTAAAAAGGGGAGATATAAGTGGTTAATAAAGTATACTTTATATTTTAGTGTTGTGCACCAAAAAAGAAGGAAAAGGAGATGAAATTAAAGTAAATTATATGAGATGAAGTCAAATGCAAATTGAACATTATAAAAGGGCATTTGTATTTCATTTCATTATTATTACTCTTGATCATTTTATCATATTGGCTTTGTGCTTTGCATTTTGGAGGTGGAGACCTAGGGTTTTCAACTGCAATGATCTTGGAGAGCGTAGCTTCTTCTTGAATCGAGCTTTCCGAGGGTGTGAAAGATCATAAGAGGTTTGCTAATCAGGTGGCTTTACAATAAAAATCACATTGTGCATTGTGCATATTTGAAGTGGAAATCTCAAAAGATTTCTAGGGTTTGAAGGATTCAACAAAATATTACAAATCAGAAGTTGTTGTTCTACTGCTACAGTGTCATGAACAGTGGTGTGCTGCAGTACCGAGCTACAGTATCGCGCTACAATGATAGGGCTTTGTTATTGGCATGGATGCTAGTTTGAAGAACAAATTAATGACTGCAATATAATCTGCTGTTCAAGTCTGGGTTGCTCAACCTAGTAATCAGATTGGTCAATGTTTAGAAATTAGTGAGTTATCTTGTTGGGCGATCTCATTTACTGCTGTTACCTGTGCATGGGATTATTCTGGGAGCATCAAATGCATTCTGGGCTAGACATGGTAATCTCTAGGTCTGAATATACATTTTGTTTATTGTTGTTAGCAACTAGTTGTTGGTATTGTAAATCCTTCTTGTTGCTACTGTATTTTCTGAGTATTAACTCTTATAAACTATCATGTATGAGGCTCAATCTAAGAATGTAAAAATCTGTCTGTCATAGTGAATTTCTGAGCATATAATGTTGTAACCAGATTGTAAATCTGCTATTGCTGGGTGGGTTTTTGGGTGTTGACTAAGTCTGAAATAATAGTTTGTGTTTGGAATTATTAGCTTCCAATCTGGGCTGTTTCAGACTGTCTTGAGTTATTAGCAAATATGCTATTTGAATATCATAAATTAGTGAAGGAATGTTTACAAGTTTGCTATCAGATTTGAATACGAATTCTTCATATGTTGGTTTGCCATAAAATATGCATTACCGTGAAATTGGTTTGATAAAATGGAACATTCAACAAACTGAAAATAATCAAGCCAAAATTGCAAGTTAAATATCCTATCAGGGGTGGGACACTACACTAGAAACAAGATATGACAATTTGGGTTATTAGTAATTATTAATTTCGGTAGTGCTTTATGGGTGTGAAACATGGGCTAGCAACACTTCAAACACCGAATGGATGCAACTAGGAAGAATCGAAAAATGCTTGATCACAAGCAAACTCAAATTAAAAACTTTGGTCCCCTATAAGATTCTTGCTAAAAACAAATACAATTCCTACTAAGCCACTGCTATCATGTGTTTTCTATGATATCTCAAAAAAATCAAACAAATGGAGGCAAGTCCATGGCCCAATATTGTCTTTAAAGATGTTTTGAGTGAAAGAAAGAAGCCATGGATGAAGCCAAACTACAAATGGATGAGCAAATGGAATTTTCAATTGATTGCCCACCGGCTGCCCTAATAATGGCAATGATGTAAAGGCATTTGTTGTGGATAAGTTTCACAAGTCTATGTGGTTAAAGGCATTAGGGAAAAAGAAGAAATATTGCCTTGAGCAATTTAACTCCACTTCTAACCATCAACAAAGCATCCAATTAGAAGCCAATATCCCTTGAGGAGAAAAAATTCTCATAACTCAATCAAGTAATAACTATCACCTTTGGTGTGAAATAGGTAGATGGAAAAGACCAAAAGAGGTATGGGAAGAGAAAATCTATGTCCTTTGACCAATTGGGAGAGTGGAAATAGAAAAACACTTTATTTTGGAATATAAAGCTTTTAATGACATCCAAATCAATTACACAAGACATTTAGTAGCAGCTTCATTTCAAGATCTAGTTAGGGAGGAGATGATTAAGAGAATGTGAGAGGTCATCATCAAATTAAATAGCAGAAAATCAACACTTCAAAAAGCAAAAATGGCAAGGTTTGTTGTCTATTCTATGTACATTGTACACACATAGATATGCATGTGCATTCACATAAAAAATTGACTAAAGAGGTTCAACAAACCCAATAAATATTGGAAGAGATTACAGTTGCACAAATTTCCTTGTTAGAATATTGTGTGGGACACTATACATTCACACAGCTCTATGGAATGCACTCCAATTTTTTTGGGTTGAATCTGTAGTTTTCATATTTGGAATTTGCACACGTTTTAGGAGTTTTATATGTTTTTTAATTTTAATTAATTATTATTTTTGGTCAAATGCACATCCAATGTGTTGGATATACAATATGCAAATTTCTTGGCAGGCTTTTGTGCTAGACAATATATATGGACTCCAAAGTCTCTAGAATGCACTCCAAGTTCATTGGAATGACCCTGCATCTTAGACATCTCAGAATTTTAGCTCCTTTCATGAACCCAAACATACACACAAATATATTTACACATACATATAAATACATATCATACATCACATTTATTGTATGATTGTAATGGTGAAATTTATGTACCCATGTCATTCTCAATAGTATATAAATTTGATGGTTGTATGGCTGCATTTATGGATTTTTTTTTTAAAATAGAATCAAAATTTTGGGATGACTATCCATGGAGAAGGAGATTTTGGATAGACCATCAAAACTATATAGAATTATAGTTAAATAATAAAATATATATCTTATATATGATAATATATATTTTAAAATAGGAAATGTATTAACATTTCAAGGGCAACTTTGAATAAGTGGCCATCACAAAATACTTGCTAGACAGGTAGGGTCGACAATCAAATTTAGGCCCTGATTCCCATGTAGTTTTCACTAGTCATAAAGAGCCGACATGTTGTGGTCAACATGCTAGTTGTTTGTGATATTGATAGTAGCCCCCCCAATGTAAACAACTGGCACATTGTTAATGTGCCAACTCTTTAAGCTCTGCCATTCCCATTTGGGGCCTCTTATGTAATGTCTTAACACAATTACATAACAAGAAGTACCGCATTCTTGTGCTAAGTTTGGCTCATGTCCCAATTTTGCCCAAATTTCCTCACTTAATTTAGACTAGTTGTGTATTATTGTTTACATTTATTTAATTAGCTTGGATTTATATAAAATTATATACACACATCGAATGCACATACATATACACTTGTGCATATAAATATTATGCACACACGAGTATATCGCCTTATATACATGCTTATACACTCATAAATATACAAATACGTACACTCATTTATCTATATAACTCCTATATATACATATATACAACACTTACACACTCATTTATATATACAACTCATATACATGTGCATATACGCTCGTAATATACATATACAATATATATGCACTCACAAATATACATACATGTCTCTCTCGCTCACTCACACACATATTACCCTCATAAATATAGAGAATTAAGTTTTCCTCCAATGAATAGTAAATGATCAAAATAGTGTTATTTTACAGTCCAAGCCAGTCCAAAAAAAAATTAAAAACAAGATTTGCTATAACTCCTTAAATTTTCTGTCAAATGTAACAACTTTCTGCAATAATATTTGAAAATTTTATTAATTAACAAATCTAATTATTCGACATTTTATATGAAGCTAATCACTTGAAAGTGAAAAATAGTCCATAGAGATACATCACATTCATTTCTTTCTGTATACATAATAATATAGGCTACATTCTCTAGAGATTGTAGAATGAAAAGGGACGTGACTTGTGAATGGGGAAGCAGCCAGGACATGGGAAAGCTGGGGCTGCCTGGATTTATTAAGCTATTAATGTCCACTGGTTAAAAGAAATATAGTTTATTTAGTCATTGATGCTCTTTAACTTATTCTGAAATCAAGAGCATAAATAGAATTAAATCTCGATTAAATTCATGAGATATATTGAGAATATGAATTATGATAGATGCATGATGTGAATAGTGAATGGCAAAGTCGATGAATTTGTTTAGAAACTATCAAACTTCATAGGCTAAGCAAGGATTCATAAAAAAGCCTTACATTTAGGGCAAAAAAATCTCAGAATTGAAACGAAAACTAAACACTGATAAGACCAAAAAAATAAAAAATCTGTCACATACATTACAGTTTAAAATTACAATCCGAAAGAGTGAGCCTATTTGACTCACAACAACCAAGCATCTCAAGTTAATCTAAGTCAATTATAACTCCAAGTAGAAGCAACATATGAGTTTCCACTCTCAAGGTCATCAAGATTAAATCTATGTAGTTGATCAAGAGGAAGTTCAACATGTCATGGATTCTAAGTGCTTATCGTTCTCTCTCAATGCTCCAAATATCATCCCTAAATGACATAATGTTAGTGGCAATGATGCATAATGGTTTATATAATAGGAACGTTCACTCTAACAAAAAGGACTCAAAACAATTTATTATTTAGTAAGAATAGTTGTAACACAAAGTGTGACATGAACAATTGTTGGAGCCATATGCTTCCCCCACATTATTTATGTGAGTTGTCACAAACATCCAATTCTCCATAGCTTCAACTAAAGTGAATGATTCCATTTCTATAGGTAATATCATTTATGCATCAATAAATGCTAAAGTTGTGAAATCCTCATCATCATAGAGGTATGTGATGCAAATATTTTTTGTTAGAATTCAAATATACAAAGGATTTACTACATATTGTAAGGGGGATTTTTAATGATAACTAACAACACTTGTGCACCAATTTCATGGTCAACCACACTCTCTATTAGGAATTCACAAAATATATATATACCAAGTTTGTCAAAGTGAACACTAGTAAGGATGTGACTAACCATATAATGATCTCTCTAGTTGACTAGCTCTCTAGTTAACATTCAACTTTTACAGCATATTTGGTAAGGTAGCTAAGCATTGCATGGTGGGAGAGAATGAGTTGGTAAACATAATTTTCTCAACAAGTAGAAAAGATAGGGGGTTTGTGGATGCTCAACATGTGATCGCTATGGGAATGGATGTATTTAATGTGGCTAATATAAGCAAAGATGATGTTAATGGTAAATCTAAAGGAAATTTGTATAGCCTCTAAAAGCTATGTTATTTTGAATTCTTAAGTGCAATAAGGAAAAATACATTTTCTTATGGATAGATTCTAAACATTTGACAAACTAAATGTAAGCACACCTTTCAATTCTTATTTAAAATTGTTAGTTTAGCTTAAGAGTTTGATTTAAGATAAAATATAGGTAACAATTAACCTTCTTCTCCTAATATTTTTTTTTTTACAATACTTATAAATATCACAATTTTCAACCCTTCTTCATGGGGTGGTTAAGGTTTATCTTCCTACTAACAAAAAAGCAACTGAAAGGGGGATCCTTCCAAATGAGGGTTGGCACAAGCTCAACTTCAATGGAGTAGCAACAAGAAATCATCAAGAATTGGTTGCATTTTAAAAAATCATGAAGGTTTCTTAGTGGAGATAGAAGAAAAAAATGTCAGATGGTACTAATAATGAAGTATAATTCCATGTTGTTTTATTAGGATTATGCATGAGCAAAATCTAAATATCAAAAAATTGAATGTTGAAGGGGATTTGCTAATTACAATCAACACCCTATGAAGGTGTTAAACTTCCAACTAGAAACTTGATAATTTAATAAGATAATGTAATGAAATCTTGAACACTTTTGAAGATTACAAGCTCAGCTATGTGTTTCATGAATCAAGCATAGCTCTAAATAGTCTAGCAAACATGGTGATTGAGATGATTAAGAACTATTGTTTCACTATATCTCCTACCATGTGGAAATATGTAGACTTTGATCTCTCATCTTTCATATCTCACTCAAAGTAAAAGAATATAATTATGTTGTAATAAGTTGAGAAGTTTCGCTTGCTTAGAGTAAAAAATCATACAGCCAAAAGAGTGTGAAATAGAGGTAGAATTTATGGAAACACACTCCTAGTTGCTAGATGGAAGAAATAAAGCCATAAACTGGTTGTTTAGTTTGCAACTCACCTCTGACATAATGGAAGCCACAACTCAAAGCAAAAAATGATTAGATAGCTTTTAGAGGAAAGTTGTTAGATTTTAGGTTGAAGAAGGTGTTCGAGACAAAATGCGTGTGTTGCATGTAATAAAGTTGCTGTTGAGAGACATTTTTCTTTCCACCCCCCACAAATACAGGATAAATACAAACATCTCCTTTATGTCTGTGATAATTCTTTTGGATGCAAGGGAAAACAAAGAGGATATCTAAACAATTATATTCTTAATCACCAAAACCTAATGATGCTATAATCTCAAAAAGA
>VDFB02289989.1:0-12316 GCA_007258455.2 Sequoia sempervirens
TGTAGAAAACACCATCAACAGATTGGCGCTAGAAGGAGGGCCTGAATGAGCACACTGGATCGTTTCTTGAATGCCATCTCTCCAGAGAGATTTAGGAGAAATACCAGATCCACCACCAGAGACGAAGATTTATAGGAACTTCAATTTCCCAATAGGTCAAGAAGGACTAGAGGGAGAGGAGAATCATCATCGCCCGCTCCATCACCAACATCATCCACATCCTCATATAGGGGAGTATCATCATTACCTATCCCTTCACCAACATCATCCATATCTTCACATCCTGAGGTTGAAGCCATACCCATTCCTGAAGAGGTTCCCCTTCAACAGCCTCAGCCTGTCATTAACCAACCACAACCTCCACCCCCGCTCTTACCAATGGCTTTCCTTGCCAATAATCCATCACCTTTGTCCTTCGGTGCTTATAATGTAATGCCTAAAAATCCTGAGCATTTCTGCTCGAAATTCCATGTGAATGACCCGAACAGAACTGCAGAAAAACACATAAGGATTTTCCAAACTTGCCTTAAAGACAGAGGAATTGTCCATGAAGATGTTGCTTGTAGGTTGTTCCCTTATTCCCTGGGTGAAGAAGCCTTTTATTGGTATAATCATCTCCCTGCCGGCTCAATTCAGAACTGGAATGACCTAGAAAAGACCTTTTTGCAAAAGTTTCGAATACCCATCAGTGCTAATGAGCTGTACCTACAATTTATCAAAGTCAAGAGAGAGGTTAATGAACCCATAGCCAGTTTCAATAATAGATTCCATCGTGCGTTCACCAGATTACAAGACCCATATGTCCTGGATGATGGTACTGCCCTAGGAGTATATTACGAAGCTTTGGATAGTCTAACGGCAACCTTTCTGAAATGGAGACCTAACCCCCCAGGTACCTTGACAGATGCTTATACAGAGGCTGTCAAGCTTAGCACAGACTTGAGACAGCACTTGATGGGGCCATTGCCTTCTCTGGGACCGGTTGCACATCCCAACTAGATTCAGGCAGTAAATCAGGCTCTCACCAATCATACCCCTATTCTGAATCTGGTTCCCCAGTTATCGATGGTGCCACACCCTGGTCATCCTATGAACCAGATTTCCCCTATGGCGAACTTCCCTCAACAACAAGTTAATCAGCCCGTGTACCAGTCACAGTCAAATAGCTTCCCTGCTTTATCGCGAGAACTTCGAAGTGTTACATTAGTCTTTAGGATGCGCCCGGTGCATGTATCCCACCTCGAGTAATCAAACCGACCTCCTAGGGGCAGAATAAGGGAAAGGATTAGAAATGGTGAACAATAAAGCTAAATGCGGAGGTGACTTACTTGAGGAACGGAATAGCCAATTACAAAGGCTGCTCAAAGGGAATGTCACAATCTAATGAGCAGAGAGTTCCTGAGGCCCGAGGTACGGCGAGGAACCAGCACTTAGCGGCAGAGGATTCTCTGATGATAGGGGTATAAGCAGGATGGGGTTTGATAATGATAAGAGGCAAAGCATTAGGGAGGCCAGGAAGTGGGTGAGAGTTTGATAAAAAGGCCATCGCGAGGGGCGAGCAGAACTTGGAATCTGGGGCTGTGGAGGAGTTCTACTCCATTGGATCAACACCTTGTCCAGTTGTTAATCGAATTTCGCGAACGGCCGGTCGGCCGGGACCTCACTTGGTGGTGTGTATCTCACAGAAGTAGCCCTGTCAGGATGGTGCAGGCTCCACAAAACGAGTCAGCATTCAGAACTGGAATGTCCCGAGTTCCAGACTGCGGCTTCCATCTTTCAGTATGAGGTAGAAAATAACATGAGTGGGCAGGAGATTGTTCCTTCCAGCTCGTATGATTCTCCTGTGCTGGTATTGAACCATGCTCCTTTTCCCGCCAATAACGAAAATGCACCGGAAGAACCTGATTCCCAGAAAGATGAAACAGATCAGATTTGTAATGGAGATGAAGTAGCTCAGCTGTTTAACGAAGGGGAGATGAATGACAATGGCCCCTTGGATTAGGAGGAAGCCTATGTTGAAGAAGTACAGATGTTCCAGAGATAGGGACTGAGGGATATGCCTCACAGGCGCCCACAACCCGGGGGACCTTTCACTACTTCCATTCCTCCCAACAACTTCAGTACTCCTCCAGACCTTAATGCGAGTAACAATCCATCTTATCCACAGGTCTCCAAGCAATACCTTTCGAAAGATAGACAAGTCCAAGCAGAACCAAAGAAGGAAAGAACTATTCAAGTAAGGATAAGGTAGAGGAACCATCTAAGGAGGCCTCAACTGACATGAGTGAAGAACAGATGGCTTCGTACGTCGCAGAGGAATTCAAGAAATTAAAGGTAAACCTTTCTGCTTTCGAATTGTTGAGGTTTCCTGCAATTAGGAAAGCCGTCTTAGGTACTTATGACGCAAGTTCAAAGATATTGGATAAGCCTTCTGGTGAGCATGTCAGCCATACTTTTAGTTCGCAGTCTATGAACACGCAGAATCAGACACAAAATAGGACTAATCCACCTCCTGGAGATAGAGGAAAAGAAAGGGACAGAACTCAAGTGGCCCAGATGGATACTCAGCCCACTTTGTTTCAAGGGAAGACGGAGACTCCTCCGTTCCTGATCTCTGTCAGAATCTTTGGTAAGAACCTCCACAATTGTCTGTTGGATTCTGGTGCTTCCACTAATGTGATGCCCCTTGGAGTTTGTAGGGCTCTAGGAATTACACCTGCTAACTCCCAGAAGAAGGTTACTCAGTTGGACAGGACCGAAGTAAGTGTGGTAGGGGAACTGAACATGATTCATATGCAGATAGCTTCTGATCCTAGGATCCAACAGGTTATTAATATTCAGGTAGCTGACATTCCTGATGCATACGGTTTAATTTTGGGAAGGGATTTCACCAAGGCCCTGAATGGGTATGTGTCTACTGACCACTCTCATATGTGGCTTCCCTGGAAGGGAGTACCTAATCAGATAAGGATTGAGAGGGAGCCTAGAATGAAGTACATGATAACAGAATACCAAAAGACTTCGACTGAGGTTCTCATATCAGAAGCTGGAATGGGAAACTACTTGCTATCCGCCCCATATGAAGAATCAGATGTAGAAGAAGTGCTGATGTTGCATACGATGCCAGTTGATGCTGAAACAGGGTCCAGTCTTGTTGAGGTCCTGACATAATCAGTTGGGAAAGAAGAAGAACCTGAAGATAGACCGATCAGCTTACTAGATAGTTTCTAAGATTTCATTAAGCAATGCGTGGAGAATCAAACTCACCTAGGAAAGAAGACCAGCTTCAAGGAGTTACTCTTGCCAAATTGGTGCAGAGTTCACGATGCTTCTCACTCAGAGTTGGAGTGTTGCTTGTGTCAGACAGCAGTGAAAGAAGTACACAAAAACATGAATCCATCTCAGGCGGTTAGCGCAGATGAGCAGAATCTGCAAGCAAAGTGTGAAAGTCAGAAACCTGTTGTAGCTGAGGAAGCCTCTATCACTGATAAGCCAGAAGACAGAATGAAGAGGACCACCACTACAGAATACTGGACTCTCAAGTTTGATGGATCCAAATCCAAGCAAGGGGCTGGAGCTGGATTTGAGTTGATCAGTCCAAAAGGTAAGAGTTTCTTTGCAGCCCATAGGCTCCAATTTCATTGCACGAATAATGTGGCTGAATATGAAGTGTTAATTCATGGACTCCTTATGGCACTCAAGAAAAAGATCAAGGTCCTGCAAGTATTTGGTGACTCAGAATTAGTGATCAAACAAGTAAGAAAGCAGTATGCCTGTCACGACAGAAGGATGACCAACTATAGGCATAGAGTGTGGGACCTCATCGAGGGATTCGACGCTTTTAATATCCAATTGATCCCAAGGAAAAAGAATCAAACTGCTGATTCTCTAGCTCAAGCGGCCAGTACTTTGCAGCCCCTATCCCTATCAGGATTGAAGAAGTTTACCGTTGAATTAACTCCTGTCCCATCAGTCCCTGACAACGTGACTAATTTTCAGGTGTTTGAGGATGATAAACATATCCTTGACTTTATCACGAACACGGATGTTTTTGCTTCACAGATCATTGACGAAACAAAACCTCAAGAAGCAGAATTGGATCTAGAAGGTGTGCTAAATTTGAAGTCCAATACTATTCCAAGGGGAATGGTACAGCTGGAGAGGATTTTTGATATGGACAAAATCAGAGACCAGGAACAGGAATCTAAGAAAGAGTCTATCAGTGGGCAGTGTGACACTCACAATGTGGGCACTGAGGATGATGTGAAGAATGTTTTAATTGGTAAGGTTTGTACTCCTGAAGAAAGACAGGGAATAATCAGAGCCCTATACGACTTTCCAGACATAGTGGCCTGGGGTTGTGAAGACTTGAAGATGTATGATACATCCATCATAACTCACACTATACCTCTCAAGCCAGGTGCTAAGCCTTTTAGACAGAGGCAAAGACCTATCAATGCACTGCTGGAGCCCCTCATACAGAAGGAAGTTCAGAAATTGCTGTCTGCTAGGATTATATTCCCTGTCAGACATTCAACATGGGTGGCAAATCTAGTGCCAGTAAGAAAGAAGAATGGTGAAATCAGGCTCTGTGTGGACTTCAGAAATCTGAACAAGTCATCTGAAAAGGATAATTATCCAGTTCCCTCTTTGGATGAAGTGTTACAAGTGGTTAATGGATCGCAGATGATGTCCTTTTTGGATGGCTATTCGGGATATAATTAGGTGATGGTCCAGTATGAGGACAGACATAAGACCGCTTTTACAACCAAGTGGGGAACCTTCGCCTATAGAAGGATGCCATTTGGGCTTATTAATGTGGGAGCTACGTTCCAACGAGCTATGGACATTACTTTCAAGGACATCATAGGAAAGTGCATTATCATTTACATGGATGATTTGACCGTTTTCTCCAAAAACAGAGGGGATCATATCTCAGATCCGCGTAAAGTGTTCCAGAAGTGCAGAGAATTCGGCATCTCCTTGAATCCCAAGAAGTGTATTTTTGGGGTTACAGAAGGCAAATTGTTAGGACATGTGATATCAGAGAAAGGCATTGCTATAGATCCAGAGAGAGTGGAAGCCATCCTAAAAATTCAGCCGCCTGCCAGCAAGAAAGAGATGAAATCTTTCTTTGGTAAGATTAATTTTGTCAAGAAATTCATCACTGGGTTTGCTGAGATTGTCAAGCCACTAAATGCTATGTTAAAACAAGATGCCAAGGTCGAGTGGACCACAGAAGTGAAGGAGTCCTTTGCAGAGATTAAAAGAGCTATTGCTGATGCTCCAGTATTGGTCAGTCCAGATTATAGTAAACCATTCTATATCTATTCCTTTGCTTCAGACCACTCATGTGCTGGAATGCTGACACAAAAGTCTGATGAGGGGAATGAGCATCCCATCACTTTCATGAGCACGCCATTGAAGGATGCTGAGCTGAAATACCCATGTGTAGAGAAGCAAGCATATGCCCTTGTCCGAGCAGTAAAGAAATTCAGGCACTATATCCTCAGAAACAAGGTGTTTGCAATTGTTCCTGATTCTGCAGTTAAGTTATTGCTGATGCAGAATGAATTAGGGGAGCGCAGAGCTAAATGGGTGACCATGCTTCAGGAGTATGACATTGAGATCCAGAGCATGAAGTTGGTAAGAGGACAGGGACTCACCCAGACCATGGCAGAGATAGGCCCTGAATTGTCTATTTGTAACTATGATGTTGAAGCGGTTTCCCCAGATGGCTGGTATGATGATATAGTTTATTATTTGCTGAATCAGCGGGCTCCTGGTCATTTAAATGCAGTACAGAGGCGATCCTTGAGACTAAAAAGTGATGGTTTCATGCTGAAAGGGGCCGTCCTATACAAGAAGAATCACGAAGGCATTTACTTGAGGTGCCTTGGAAAATAGGAAGCTGAAAGAGTAATAAATGAGTTTCATGAGAAATATGGCACTGGTCATGGTTCTGCCATTGCTACTGCAAACCAGATTTTGAGGGCAGGGTATTACTGGCCTACACTATTCAAGGATGTTCATCATCATGTCCGGACCTATCACATTTGTCAGACTGCAGCGACACGGGAAAGGTGTGCAGCACTTCCGCTCCAGTCTGTGATTGAGGTAAAACCTTTTGCTCAATGGGGTATGGATTTCATCGGCCCCATCAATCCACCATCTTCTGCTGGACACAGGTATATCCTTACCATAACTGATTACTTTACAAGGTGGACTGAAGCATTTGCTTGTAGGCAGTGTACATCAGAAGTAGTAATTGATTCCTTAGAATCTGCCATTCTCAATCGGTTTGGATGTCTTGTTGTTGTTGTGTGTGATAACGGTCCTGCCTTTGCATCTTTGAAATTCTCAAACTGGGCTTTTGATCATGACATTGTTGTTAAGTTTGCATCTAATTATTATCCCCAGGGGAATGGTCTAGCTGAATCCTCTAATAAGAACCTGTTGACTGTTATCCGAAAGCTGTTAGAGAGGAACCCAAAGGACTGGCATACCTAGCTTAGGTTTGCTCTTTGGGCAGATCGTACTCGGGTTAAGTCCTCCATTGGTACCTCTCCTTATCATTTAGTGTACGGTCTGGAACCAGTTTTCCCTATCCAGCTTAAAATCCCAACTCTGCAGTTTATCAATCAGTTTTATGATGAAGGGGATAGAGGGGAAGCAAGATTAGCTGAACTATTGCATCTTGAAGAAAAACGGGATAATGCCCTTGAAAAATTTTCCAAACATCAGGGGGTAGTCAAGCGATGGTTTGACAGGAGAGCTAAGGTCAAGGCCTTTAGGATTTCTAACCTTGTCCTGTATTGGGATAAGCCGCATGATCAGAAAGGAAGCCATGGTAAGTTTGATAGATTATGGCTTGGTCCTTTCCAGATTGCTGAAATTCTGGGAGATAATGCCTTCCGCTTGAGGACTCTCACGGGAGAGGACATACCACTGCCTGTTAATGGGCAGTATCTTAAACATTATTTCCAGTCTTGAGCTGTTCTCAGCTCTTTGCCCTGTAAATAGTTAGTTAGGTTGCTTTCTTTGTTTGTTTTGCTTGCCTTGGTTAGGGTAGGTTTCCCTTTCTGCTTTGCTGGTTTTGTTTGGTTAGAGTAGGTTTGCTTTGGTTTGTTTGTTTTGTTTTGCGTTGCTCTTTCTTTTGGTCCAATCTCCTTTTGGGATTGTGGGTGCATCTGTATGGTAATAGTGGCATTGCAGGTCCGATGTTCCTGATATTTCCCTTACAAACTTTGATCATTTTTCCAGAATGTTATGGTATGGATTCTGTTGCCTATGTCATTTGTCCTTGAGGTAAGGCGAAGGTTTTCTGGTCCGTCTGAACAGGAATATATTGGGGTCTCATACCTTTAATCTTTAAGCGTTCCTGAAGTTGTAAAAGGTCCTTACAAGGTCTGGATAGGTGAAAAATCTTTTTCTGCTCTAGTGCCACTGTGGTTCTCAGCCCTGAGTGTGGACTTCCCTGTTCACAGGTTGAACAAGTTGAGTAAAAAGGAAATATCAAAAGAAAAAAAAAAAAAAAAGAGAAATAAATATACCGGAAAATCCCGAGGATTGAATTCAACTCATCGTGGACTCAATATCTCTACCGGGCTATAGACCGGGTCGGGCGCAGGAGCTATGTTCAGAGGATCACAACATAACCTCGCTCTGGCTACGGATCACTTAACTGGCAGCGAGGCTCTATCCAGGTTACTTTTAGGGTCAGAATCTTTACGTAGCCTGTTCATACCAAGTTTGGTTCTTTTGCAACTGAAGGTAGGTAATATATGCACATGCACTCACTTAGACCCTGGTATAGGAATGTCTGCACGGCTGGGAGTTTCTTTGCTTTAACTTCGGTGGTGGTTGTGGGTACTTGAGTTGGAAACCGTGAAGTTCGGGTTCTGATTCCAAGTGTCATCGAAATACCAGAGCATTTCACAGAGTCGCCATTTGTTGTGCGCTTTTGTATCAATAATTTCCAATTTGGAGTAAGAACCCTTTTTGGTGTCTTTGGACCTTGGATTTTATTGGATTTATCATTTTAGGGTCTGGAGAGTGCTGGTCTTGGTTTCTGTTTTGCCTGCCTTTGAGGCTCTAATTGATTGAAATTGAGTTTTGCCAAACTGTGTTTTCATCTAGACCGGGATTTTCGGCCTTCCGGGCGGATTTTTCCGCCCCGCTCCTTGTCCTGCCTCTCTCAAGTGTGATTCTCCTATTCCCGGTTTTTGCCCACCGGATTTTCCTAGCCCCATCGGATTTTCCCCGCATTCCGCCAAAAGTCTCGATCCTCCGATTTTTCCTCGGGTTTTCCTCGTGATTTCTCATGGATCCGTGGACTCACAGATTCTCGGGATTCCTCCGAACTCCGCTGCCTCTAAGCCTCGGATTTGTCAGAAGGGTCTTATCGCGCATTAATGGCTGAGGTACCTTGGTTCAGACGGGTATAAGGGCGAATTTAGGGCACTTTTTTGATTCATTCCAACTTCGATTGCTCCCTGGATTTGCTCTGGCGATTTAAAACTTTCATTTGAACTTTGAGGATTGGTCTTGGTCTGTTTGCGCGAGGATTGCTTGAGCGTGCTACCGACATCTCTTTGCTTGAACGTGTTTGTCGCTCAATTTCCAGAGCTCGATTTCTGCCCATTTGATCCATGGTATGTATTTGTTGCCCTTCCGTTTGTCCGTTTGCTTGCATGGTGATTTGAGGTTTTCTTGTACTGGGCATTGTTGAATTTGGGGTCGGCCCTCGTCTTGGTTTTGGGTTTCGTATTTATTCAGTTGGGTTGATCTGTTTTTTTTATTGAGGCCCATCTCTCGTGCCCTATGAGTTCCGTTTGTCCGTTTGATTGCATATTTACACGTTAGACGGAATTCTGGGTCATATTGCTTGTTTGTTTTGGGCGCGGGATGTGTTACCATGCGAATTTAGGGTTTCCTTGGTGTTTCGGTTAGCGTGATGATTTGATCTTGTGTTTGAATGACTTTCGCCCCGTTTCGTGTTGGCTTCCCTGTCCCGTGAGGATTAGAGGGCTTCTGGGTAAATCTTGAACTGATATTTTTTAACCCTGAAAGCTTGCTCTGGTTTTAATGGCGGATATGTAGTTATTCGATTTAGGGCATCGTCGTTTTAGCGCGAGGATCCTTCCTTTGAGCACTTTTGAGAGTTGGAATCCTTTGCATACTTGAGGTTGGTGATTATCGTCGGTTTTAGGATCATTTGGGCTCAGGTAGTGGAGATCTTGTGGTCGCTCCAGTTTTGGTGCACGATTTGCCGTTTTTCGGGTTTCCGAGGCTGTCGCGGAATTTCCTGGCTCCCGAATTTTCTCGGTTTCCTTTTATTCTGCGGACAGGGTTAATTTCCGATACATTTTATGCTGTCCGCGAAAGTCCGTCCCATCCGGATTTTTCTGGATTTCCTGTCCGATGGCGTTCTTGTGTATATTTCGATGATAGGATTGATGGAATGATTGTTTATACCTATTTCTTGATTGCCAATGAGTAAAATTAATGATTATCCTTCAATTTTCCGAGTGTATTAATGATTTATATGGCTAATAGTGCCTTGGCAGCAGGAATCCGTCTGGGTCGGATTTCTCTGAAATTCTGCCCCGACGGTATTTTCCCAGTTTACATGATTTCCCGGATTATTTGATTTCTCCGGATCTCGAAAGATTGGCAATTAGCAATGAATTTCAGTGGATTTTTATGATGTGTGCTAACCTTTTGGATTGACATGAACTCAATAATTGCATTCTAATGACAATTTTGGATGTGCAGGCTGAATCAAGCAAAGCTACTGCTGGGAAGTCCAAAGGTGGTGCTGGGGCATCTTCAGTTTCCGAGACAGAAAGGTTAAGATTAGATATGAAAAGTCAGGTTCCAGAAAGTAAGATATCCTCCGTGTGGGCGGATGTGTCCGATACTAGTGTTGGCGCATGGCGGTATGAAGAGTTTAAGCAGAGAACAGCTGAGAAAGACCAGTCGGCATTGAGGCAGGGGATGATGAACTCAGGGTTGGTACATGTGGCATTGTTCCCTCCAGCAGTCCAGTGCTATGAGCTGATTTTGGAGTGTGCTAGACAGTACGCTTTTGACACACAGATGGTAGTTAGCACTGAGGGACGGGTGTTGGCAAACTTTAGTCCAGCCTCCATTGCCCGGGCCTTCAGCATGCCGGATCTCCCCTCGGTTTGTGCCTTAAACATTGACACTGCTCGCACATATTATGAGAATGAGCCAGTTAAAGCTCAACAGCTTATCAACTCATGGCTTGAGAAGCCCAAGTCTCACCACTCCAAATTGCCCAAACAGTTGCACAGGGTGAAGTTTAGGCCGGATATCTATGACGCCATCACACTGTTGAGCAGGGTGGCCGGACTTAAAACTGCCGGGGTATTGGAAAATTGGATGGTCCATGTGATCACCAAGATAGGCCAAGGAACGAATTATCACTGGGCCGGTTTAATCAGTGCAGAAATAGATAAGCAACTGAGGAATGTTTTGGAGGGAAAGAAGTTTACCATGTCCTCTTACATCGTGTATATACTAGCCATCTCCTACCCCTACAAGGGACTGACTCAGGCAGGAACCATTGGACAGGATATTATCTATGAAGTCTATCCGGAATTGCACCTCGGACACGGAGATTATAGGAGGGCCAATGATGCCTTCACCATGCACATTACCCGGACCCTTCAGAATGCGGAGCACATCAGATTGTCCGATGGGGCCAAAGGATTGATTAAGAATTACGGGGCCTGGTTCATTCAGTTCCCCACCTTCACTTATCTCCGGATCGATGGATGCCCCGTTGCTCCCTACAGATTGCCCAGGTATCCCACTAACCACATTGTGCTGCTAGAGGTCATGAGACAAATTTGTGAGTTTGATGCAGTGGTCAAGAGGGAGAAACATAAAACTGGTTTTGGAGGTGACTTTCCCCTTAGGATTGCCGTGGGGGAGATGTGCCCTTCCATCCAATCAGCCCACACTGCAGGTGAGGAATTGGCCGCCTATGGATTCTCTTTCCATTCAAAGAGAATGAATTTTGACATCACCTGGGAGGCACAGAAAAGGGCTACCCGGGAATACAGGCACAAAGAGGATTTGGAAGATTACTGGGTCAACGTCAAGGATGACCTTGATGCGAGGAAGAAGAGGTATTCCTGGCTGCCTGTAGAGGTCATTAGACAGTACAATGTGAAGCTGATTCCAGACCAGCTGGAAGATGATGGAAAACTGGTCCAGGACCACGTTTATGAGCCCATCAAGGACAGGTCAGTTGCAGATATTGATTGGAATGAGCCTGAGGTGACAGCTGAGGAAGAAGAGAAAGTCACAGAGGACCCGGGGAAAATTGACACAGAAGGAATCCGGACGGACCCCGTAGCCCCGGACTAGTTAGAAAAGGAAATAGCAAAGAAGAAACAGGTGATAGTAGAGGATACTCCTCTTGACTGGGATGCAATGTTATCTCAGATCGGTAAGGGGAAGAAGAAGAAGGCTGCCAGGGTAATTTCCCGGGTAGAGAGGGATGAAGTGCACAACCGTGTAGTTCACATCGCCACCCCTGCTGCAGATAAAACAAGAGATGAGGTAACATGCCAGGATTATAGTGTCCAAACCATTAACCTTGGGCCGGCCTCCCTAGAGCAAGACATCGAGGAATTCGAGGGGTCAAGTGCTGTAATTGTGGATAGATTGAAGAAGGAGACCTAGACAAAGCGAGAACTGAAAAGAGAAAATGAAAGGCTGAGGAAGAGTTTAGAAGAGGTCATGAAGCCTCTACAATCCCTCCATCCGTCCTCCTCCTCTACTCCCAGATTTTTGCCGAAGGAAACAATTTCTGGCATAGAGAAGATGAAGGCCTCCACACAAGCTTCCACCGACTGGTTGATGAGTTTTCAGGCACAAGGAGATGAAGCTATTAAGGAAATCATGTATGTTGGCAAGGATGCAGTCCGAGGTAAAGAGCTGATAGAAAGCATCCTTTCTCAGGATAAGAATGATGTCGACCTCCTGCTACAGAAGACATAGAGTATTCTTGGGCATGGCAAGGAACAATTGGGAAAGGATGGAATTCTTCCCTCCGCTAGATTGGATGAACCATGGGAATGGTTCGAGGCATTGCAGATCAGGCAGGGAGGCCTGAAAAAGATACAGAAACGAAGAAAAACCATTGATGCCGACCTTACTGCAATCTATGATGGTTGCATTGCATTTTTTGAAGTGATGACAGGGAGGAATAAGATAGCTCCTAAGTACCTGAGTTTAGACCAATTGAAGGAATGGTGGCATGAGGTTTATGCCCCGGATT
>VDFB02289991.1:0-46832 GCA_007258455.2 Sequoia sempervirens
CTTTGTTTTTACTTTTTTGTCGTCAGAAGCTGCCTTTCATTTTTCACCTAAATACGTTTCATTTTTTGCTTTATTCTTATTTTTAGTTTTGCGACTGGAGGACGGAGTAGTCTCCCCGAAGTAAGCTGAATAATCTAGGTCAATGGAAAATATGGACTTGTGATCACCACTGGGTATGCCCTCACGTAATCCCATAAATTTTGTGATGGCCTCATCATTCTGAAAGGTATCCAGGATTGGAGGGCCTTGTTGGTCCCAATCGATTAATTGTGGATAGACTAGGGAAATGTCGTCGTCAGGGTTGGTGAATTGAGGGGTGGATGCAGAAAGCATGCAGACGGATTCAGAGATATTATAGATGAAATTATCATCATCCAATTCCATGTCAGACTAGATCTAATATTCCCCTTCACTTGTTTCATATTCATTTTCAAAGTAGGGGATGAAGGAATCAGAGTCATGAACAGCAGTGTCATGTGGTAATTAGGATGGATCTGACTGATGGTTATTAAATTCAGATGGTGGGGCTTGTATGTCATGGGGAAGGTAAATGGGACTATGACTATTTGGTACTTGATCGATTTTAAATGTTTGCCAAAATTTTTGTTCAGAGGTAAGCTCCCCAGTTTTAATGAACAAATCATCGAGACAACAGTCACTTAAGGATCGTTGGGAGCCAATTTCCCACTCTTGGGAATCAATTTCGATAAGGGATTCCTTGATGGTCTCAACACTTTCTGAAGCATGCACGAGCTCACTTGAAATTCCATTGGTACGTTGGTTGTCATTGTCGGGCAATCCATACCTTAATCCAAGATACTTTGGTATTTTGAAAGATTCTATAGGCTCTCTTTGTCTAGTTTTATTTCTGCCTAGGCCACTAGTTCCATCGTAGCCCTTAGCCTTTATCATGTCATATCCCTTGCCATATTTCTTAACTGGTAATGCGGGTAGGTCTGCCATTTCTTTATAGAGCCATCTTGTAATATTGGCAATGTCCTCATTGTTCATGTCTCCCCATTTGATGAAAACTATTTTTGGTGGAACTTAGAAAATTTCTTTGGGTTCCATTCTAAAACATGGTCGACCATAGACCTTTGGAGACTTGGGTATTTTCGTGATGCTATATGTTGTATACAATTTGAATTCTCCACAGCCTAGGTCCTGGATCTTGACAGTGGGCTTAGCCTTAGGAAGTGTGGAAGATGGTGGTGTGGCAGAAGATGTGGACGACGTGGACATGGATGATGATTCCAGTGTGGATGGGTCAATGTACTTGGAAGCAGAAGAGCCAGGAGCTTCTCGGTTGATGGGCGCTCAGTTTTCAGAAATACCCCTTAGGTTGGTACAATATTGAAAAGGGTCGGGGTCTCCATATATGGTGATTTCTATGTCATCAAATGGGAATTTCAAGCATTGGTGATATGTGGAGGGGACAACCTTTAAGGAATGAATCCATGGGCAACCGGGCAAGATATTGTAAGGTAACTCTAGATCCAGGACCTGGCAAGTTGTATCCATAATGACTGGTCCCACTTTGATAGGAAGAGAAATAACGCCTCTAGAAGAATGTTCCTCATCATCATATGCTTTTATGACTATGCTCTTTGTAGGGTCTATGCATGCATCAGAAAATCCTAAAGCCTTAACCAGTTTTAAGGAGCATATGTTCAACCCTGCTCCACCATCTACTAAAACTCTTCTGACCTTGTGCTTATGGAAGAAAGTTTCAATATGTAATTCATCATTATGGTTGGTCTTAGGTGATGAATAATCCTGATCAAAAAAGGTGGTGTGATGAGGTGTAGTGAGGTATCCCACCATAGTCTCAAATTTGTTGACATCAATATCCTTAGGGACGAATGACTCTTGTAGGGTTTTATCTAGTATAGCCTTATGCGTGGGAGAAATGCGAAGCAACTCAAGTATGGAAATCTGCGCAGGGGTTTTGTGGTTGTTTAGGAGATGGACCAGGTATGGTGATCTTACGTTGCCTAGTAGGAGGTGGACCAGCTATGGTGATCTTTCTGCTTCGAGTAGTGGCACTGCATTGAGGTGCTCTTTTGACTATGATGGTATTGACACACTCATTATCAGTTCAGACATTGTTTATAGTAGGTCCACTAGAATAGTCATACTTGGCATGGGCGTAATTGGCTTGATTATTGTTTGTCTTAGTACTTGACGTGGAAGCGGTATTAGAACCATGGTATTGCAATGGGTTCTTATGAATGGTATGGTCGACATTTGATGGAAATTGTGGCCCACCCAATTCAATTATTCGTCTTTCAATAAAGTCTTGCACAATATTTCTGAGTTGTCGATAAGATGATGTCTTATGTCCTTTAGCCTGGTGGTACTCACAAAAAGCATTATCATCCCACCATGATGGTTTAAACTCCCCTGGGTCATATGGTTTAGGTTCTTCAAGTGTGATGAGACCGTTTTGGAGGAGCTTCTTAAGGACATCCTTAATTGGTTCTCCCAAAGCAGAGTATGTTCGTCTTTTTGGGAATTGTCTTGTTTGGCGGAATTGTCCCTGACCTTGACTATTTTGACCATTTTGGTTGTTTGGGATGGCATTGGTAGGGGGTTTCAGTATCATTGTTGGTTTGTTTTACGGTTGAACCCCTTTCAAATCCAATACAGGACGCATAGTGTTGACAACCTTGGCATTGACAACACCGTCATTGGTAATGTGTTTATTTTTGACCCAATACTTATTTTTGTCTGCCAGAGGATTTACGGTTGTGTTTTTAGGACCATATTTCAGATCTCCTTTTGTAATAAGAGCCTTCTCAACCTAGAAACCCTTTTCGACTAGGCCTATGAAAGTTGTGCAACAATGTACTTGTAATCCATATTTTAAGGGGCCTAGAAGTGTTTGAACAAACATGTCAACCTTTTCCTTTTCAGGTATGTCAATGTGACAATGACTAGCTAGACTTCTCCATTTTTGAAAGAATGGGATGAATGTTTCACTAGCATCCTCTTGCGTGAGATTGCATAAGCTAGTAATAGAGGTGTCCATGTCAATGTTGTACGAGTAATTTTTTATGAATTTGTGTTTAAGTTGATCCCATGTTTGAATATCCTTTTGAGTGGAGAACCATTCAAGGGAATGACTTGCAATACTTTTAGAGAAGAGTCTCATCAAGTATGTTGGTTCATAGGCGACGCCCATATAGTTGGTTGCAAATTCTTGGACATGTTCGATAGGATTTTTCTTTCCTCTATATTTGGTAAAATTTGGTGACACATATCCCGGAGGAAATGGCGGCATGTATAAGTTCATGTCAAAGGGATATATGGATGTCATATGACACTTGTGATTTCTTGTTGGATATTTTCATTTTTTCTATGGTCTTCTCTAGACCCATCAGCTTTTCTTGCAAGGCATCGATTATAGGGTCATTTGTGGCCCCATACATTGGATTGATTGGTACACCATGGGTCCCCATTTTTTGTGAGTGGATATTGGTGTGTTGTTGAGGGATGTTTCGTTGTGACATGTATGATGTGTTCTGGTTTGTGTGTTGGTATTGAAAGTTTGGATTGGGGACATGTTGGTGGGTATGAATATGGGAGGAATATGTTGGAATGTGTCCCCCAGCCATTTGGGTCAATATTTGAGGAATATGGTGACCATGAATATTTTGATGTGTGAATGATGCCATAGGTTGTGTGTTTTGATTTCCTTTTCCAAGTTATTGGGAATGTACAAGGGAATTGTTTGTATTTTGTCCTTGGGAGGTGATGGCATTAAGTTGTGTTGACGTGTTAACATTTGGTTGTGGTCCTTGAATAAGGAGACATCGTTTACTTCCTCCCAAAGGATTAAGTGAGGTACCAATGACAAGATTTGATGAGGATGTACTCATGGTACTAGAGGTAGTCGTAAATGGAGGGTTTGAGTGGCTTGATGATGCCCCCATGGCATTTACCGAAATGGTAAATAGAGGATTGGAATAACTTACCCACATTGCCGAGGACCCAAAGGTGGCTCTAGCCGATTGTGACGATATTGTGGATAGTGTAGGCAATGTGACAGATTATGTTCCTCCAATGGATGTAGTGTTGATTGAATTGGAATTGTTTGGAATGTTGGAGGTAGCACTCATGGTAGTTGTGAAATTTTGCGAGGTAGCATCAAAAAAGGTATTGCTTGTGTTGTTTGGAGGTTGACCACTATTGGACATGTTATGTGTATTGTTGATGTTATGGTCAGGAGATGTCAATTTGAAAGTATTAATGTCGAACCCATGGGGTAATTTAGGTCCTTGACTTACAAGTATGGCCAAATATCTGTCTCTATCATATAAGACCATTTGTTCTACGAAAAAGGCCACTTCTGGATCTTGTGTTGCTACCTCTAGGTTTTCCTCAAGTATTTTTCCATATTCATCCTTACGTAAGAATGGTTCAAAGGGGTTGTTTGATGATGATGGTATAGTCATGAGAGGTTGAGTATTCGTGTTGCTAAATGGATCATCAAATGTCCAATTTGGGTCATACGTGTGATTGATAATGTTCAAATTGGAATCCTGTCCAAAGTTTTCCATTTGTCTTTTCTTTCTTTGGAGTCTAGTTTCCACCATAAAAGGAATTTTCTCAAATGAGAGTGATGAGAATGACAACTAAATGCAAGGATGATGCTAGCCTATGTTTTTGGATTTTTGTGATAAAGGATGAAAATGGAAGACTATGTTTTTGGGATTTTTGATATAATAAGGGATGACAATGTGACAATGTTGTCTAAAGGAAATGACGAATGTAAAATGAAGACTAGAATGACAAGTTATGACACTATTTTTTTTGTATTTTGGAATAAAAGATGACAATGCAAGGTGATGATGATGTTTTCCTAAGGAAATGACGAAGGAAAGATGCCAAGGTTGTCAAGGTCGAAGTGCCAAATGAGGACTAAGAGGATAATGTTGACTAAGGACTAAAATGATTAATGCAAAGTCTAGGCTCAAAATGAGGACTAGAGATCGACAATGCTAAGTATAAGTTTAAAATGAGGACTAAGTTTGGACAATATTTGGAGAAAGGTTTTGCTTAACCACTCTATTCTTGACTTATGTTTCAATTTTGGTTATCAAAAGGACTTGCTAAGGGGACTAAGTGACAAGGTTAAAATGACAAGTGAGCCTTCCTAACTAGACTGTTGAGTTGGAGGTTATCACAAAAAGGACAATGACTGAAAAGAGGAATAAAGACTATGTCCCAAGATAACCTAGTTTTGAAACAATGGTTTTACAAAGTGTGATGAGTTGGCCTAATCTAAAGTTTTTCCAAGATGAAGCTTAAGGAAAAGTTTATGATAGAATTGACAATTATGATGCCTAGAGGATGCAACTAAAAATTTGGAAATTTAAACCTATGGACGAGATGCAAGCTAGTGAATGCAAATGATGGACGTTTTGAGCAATTTTAGTTTTGGTTTCTAACAGACTTTTTGAAAGAGATGTTTGACAATAGGGTAAAGTGTCTGGACTTATATTCTAGTCTGGGATAGTGTTTGGTTTAGCTCTTCCTCACTAAAGGTGTCTTAGTACATAGGTCTCTTTTGGGGTGTCTTAAGGTCGCTTGGCCTATAGGCCCATGGGCCACCTTCATCATTTGTGGGTGGGATACTGGTGTTGTTCTTGCTTGCTTCCATGTTCTTCCTATGTTGTGATCTTGTAGTTGGCATAAACAACTACCAAGCTCTTGTGAACGTTTTCGTGACTCCTAGGTACAAAAAAAGAATGCTTTTTTTTTAGTGCATTAGATCTAAGGGTGGTTGACCCATTAAAAAGCACAAATAGAAATGGTCTATTCGATTTTGACAAGTGCGATGTCTTCTCAAGATGTTCCTCTTTATCTAAGATGTTCGTTGTGTTTCTCCACTGGTTGGGTGTTGTGTTCTTTTCAAATATGAAGGTTCTTAAACCGCTAATGATATCATTTTGTTCACCTTCAATATGTGTGAGACTTAGTTGGAGGATTGGTGCTACAAGGTTTGATTGTTGAACAGGAGCAACTGGTCACCAAATGGTCATATTGTGAAGGTGTGGATGTTTTTGGTATGGTTTGTTATGAAGCCCAAGACCATAAGGTTTGAGTGTTGTTTGGAAGTGGCACTATTTTTAGAAGTCAAAATACTGAAAGACCTAGATTGATATCTCACTTCTCCTTCTAGAGGATATGTTGTGAAAAAGCTTACTTGAACTATCTGTGAGTCCCAAGTAACTGAATTGATATCTTAGAAGTGCGAGTGAGGGTATAATTCAGGTTTGTTTGTTTTGATTCTGATTTCCAAAATTAGGATGGAATACTGAGAATGGATGAAGGACTATATGACCTATCTGGGTTTCTGATTGTTTTGTTTCTCCGTTTGTTAGCAAGATAGAGAAATAGTGATGGTTTCTAAGCAAAAGTAATAGACTATGAACAAAAGTGGCCAAATTTATCAAGTGCAGCTTGAAATTTGTCAAGCATACTAGTTCTTGAGAAGCAAGTGTGAGCTAAAATATCAAGTGTGGCTTTTGCATGTTTCTATCAAATGTGGTGATTACTCCACCAAAAGCGAGTTTCTTTGGAAAATGTGAGCATCTTTTAGTAAAGTGCACCAGATTATGGGAAGCAAGTTCATGTAAAAATGAAGCAAGTGCATGGGTTTTTCATCAAGTGCACGAATTCTGTCAAATGCACCAAATTTTTATCAATGGCTTTTTTGGGACATAGAGCAAATGCATTGAATTTTTAGCAACTACGACAAAAAAGGGCCAACTACGATGGAATTTTGTGCAATAGTGACATCTGTGTAATTTGTTTCCAGTTTGAGCAATCTTTCTCCAAATTTTTGCAAGTTTAAGTTGGTTTTTCCTCAATTTCTTTATGTTTGGAGCATGGCAAGTGATACAACAATACTTGACTGACTCAAAAAAGCATGGAATTGTGTGACCATCACGTCTATGGCTTTAAGTTGTGAAATCATAATTCCAAAGCCATAGTTTCCAATGTTTACTTTGAGAGCCAATGCAACCTATATATTCAGAAACCTTTAAGGAAATCCTTTCAAGGAGTGAAAATATATGGCTTCTTTAAGAAGCATACACTAAGTCAAAGGTTTTGTGATACAACCATCATGTTTAGTGTTTGTTTGGATGTGTTCTTTTTAGATCAAGCACAGAGGTTGATGTCAAGTTTGTTTTGAATGTTGTTGGAAATTTTTACATAAACAAGCATTAAAACCCTAGAGATAGAAACCATCCTTTTAGGTAGGCTTGCCTCATGCCCCGAAAGGATGATTTTACATGCAAATTATCGTGCGGGTCTGAAGTCGAACATGGAAAATAACTTCTCAAAAGTAAATTCGGATGCACCACTTTCAAAGAATGTATTTGGATGAAGGGGTGGCTTCTAAAAAAATTGGCTCTTAGTAATTTTTTGGGGTTATGAGTTTTGAGTGTCTATACATGTGGTGTTTTGCTCAATTAGGAGGCCTCCCAACCCTTGCAAGTTCCTACGTATCTCACAAATACTGAGGGAGACTAATGTCAGTATAAAATAGCCTCAACCAGTAGGTGGAAACTTTCATCACACCCACAATTATTTATATAGCAGTCCAAAACAAGAGTACCGCTTAGGTCACCTATGAGTTCTCCAACACAAGATGTATCTCAATAGGCAAGCCCTCTAAAAGGTATGCTTTGAAAATAAAGGTGTGAAGCTCAAGATGTTTTTGCTCACCCAAGATCGCCAAATGGTGCAAGGGGAGAAGAAAACCATCTATCTTTCCAAACATTGAATGCACAAAATACAATTCATAGCAATTTGACTCTTTTTAAGCACTTCAAGTGGTGTTATCCCCAAGAAAGTGTGAATAATCACAATTTTTTTTATAATTGCACCAATATGTAGTATTCTAGATATCAATCACTTAAGAAGAAAAGATGCAATAGAAACACTAATTTGTCTATTTTTAATCCCAAAACCTGAGTGTTTCTAAATTGATCCTGGTCTTATTTGATCAACAAAAATAAATGCGAGTGTGCATCAACAAAAGGAAATTGTTTTGGTAATTTAAATTGAAATCAAGCATTCAAATGTTACTTTAAAAGTTAAAAACTTTTTTAGAGCACCAATTGAATTGTGTTTTGTTCTTTTTATGCACCAAATGAAAATTCCTAATTTAGAAAGCTTTGAAATGGTTCAATTTTAGAAACACCAAAAATGAAGTGTTCATTGTGTTGTTCATTTTATGCACCAAGTAAAAGTTCCTAATTTAGAAAGCTTTGAATTGGTTCAAATTTAGAAGCACCAAAATTGAAGTGTTCATTTGTGTTGTTTTTTTTTATGCACCAAAACAAAAGATTCCTAACTTAAAAAGTGTTAAAATGGTTCATTTTAAAGCACTTAAAAAAAATGTGTTGTTCTTTTTATGCACCAAATAAAGGATTCCTAACTTAAAAAGCATTGAAATGGTTCATTTTAAGGCACTTAAAAACAAATGTGTTATTCTTTTTATGCACCAAAATAAAGGATTCCTAACTTAAAAAGCGTTGAAAATATGAAGTTCTTTGACTGTTTGCCTTCCCTACAGAAAAAGATGTTAGTGGTTTCTTGATCCTACCTACATAACCATTAATACCTGTCATACATTCCAAACATGCATCTGTTAGCATTAAAAATCAATTTAAAATTTGTAAATCTCAGACACTGATTAATTAGAGAAAAAGTGCAAAAAAATCATCAAGTGCCTCCTCTATCAGAGAGAAAAAATGCTAGAAATAGGAAAGTGCATCCTCTATCAGAAGACAAAGGCACTACAAAATGTCAAGTGCACAAAAATCAGAGTCAAGTGCGCAGATTTTAGGATCAAATGCACAATTTTCATGAAATTTAGTGCATTTACTTCCAAAAACCTGTGCGTGAAGATTTTTCCTAAGCATCTCCAAGACCTATAACTTCAAAAAATTCTCACAAAATCATTAGGGTATGGGACTCAAGTCCCATCAGGCATGCTAGAATGTGTGAGAGGGAAAATCATTATGCTTATGCAAGACAAATGTAAATGTAATAGAGATCTAATCTATAATCAAGAACACTAATCTAGATCTATTCCTACACTCACGAAATGACTTTCTAAGCTATTGAAAACATATAATGAAATCCTATGATTATCAAATTGAATTAAAAAAAAGAGAGGTTACCATCCTGTGTCAGAGTGTGTTCGCACTATGTTGGGTTGTTCATATCACTGTGAAGCCTCCATTGTTGCGTTCGAGAAAGATTTGATGTGATGTGAGTGTTGGTTGATTGAAGATATGTTGAAACTCTATCAATGGTGATTGTGAATATCGACAATACTTCGTTGTGCAAATGATGTTGACTCTTTGATCCTTTTTTGTGAGGAAAGAGGTTTGTTATATGGAAAATATGATTTGAAATGGACGATCAGGATCACATAGTAGAATATCTAGATCAACGATCAAAATTTGTTGAGAGGATTTAGACATGAATGATCTGTGTAAAATAGATTACACAATCAGTGTGATTGAAGAAATGTTGTTGAGAAATTTGTGAGATTGATGAAATAGGCGGAGAAATTCATGAAATTGAAGAAATCAATTTGATCCTTCAATGGGATTGAGGAAATTATGTAGAGCAATTTGTGAGATTGAAGAAAGTTGGCGAGGAAATCATGTTGAGAGTAATTTGCTCAAAGTTGCTGAGGATAATTCAATTAATTGATTTAATTAATTAATCCTTTTTGGAGTTGAACATGCAAATTAAGTTTGACTTTTGCAAAAAAAATTGCATTTGTTTGATTTGATTTTTTATGATAATTTGAATAGTTTAATTTAATTTATTCAAATTTGGAGGGAAAGTGAGTTAATTAAATTATTATGTTTTAATAAATCAATAGACTTAGGGGAATAAAGTGATTTAGTGACATAATTAAATAATTGGTGTTATTTAATCAATCAGGGGGAATAACGTTAGATTAGGACTTTATTAAATAAATGAATTTTATTTAAATGGTCGAATTTGATGAAAAAGTGAATAATGTTGTATTATTCAATTAATAGCAGAAATAGGGTTTTCAAGACTTTGTTAAATAAATAGAATTTATTAATTTAGTCAAAAATATGGAAAAGTGAATTAATTAAATAATGTTGTCTTATTCAATTAATAGGGGAAATTAGGGTTTTTGATGCTTTTGATGTTGCAGTGATGTTCGATGATAATGATGTCAATGATGTGAGAATGTCATTTAGTATGTGTGATATGTGTTAGGTCAATTTTACATGTCTACAATGAGTATTGAGAATTATGTTTAAATGGAATTATAGTAATTGCATGATATTGAAATGTATATTGAAATTGATCATGATATTTTAGTTCTTAACATATATGTGAATGTGAATGTTTTAATTTTTCTTAATTAGGATATGAGATTATATGGATGTATTAACATACATACAATTAACAATGTAGGTTAACTCTCATTTCCTATGGAATGAAAGATCTTCAAGGGACACTAATATGACTATTCATGTTATGCTAGACTATAGTCTATTTGGATGGACTATAGTCTCAATTGTAATGTAAATGTTGTAATAAGGATTGAGAATGTTTGTTTAATATTTTGTCATGTTTTAGAGTGATGGGGATGTGAGTTGGGATCATAGTTGGCCATTTTTGAATTTGTCCATTTTGAGGTTTTTAAGGGGTTATTAAATTATTTAATTTAAGTGTTTTCATGGTTTTTGGAGCCCTAGGGTAGGTATGTATTGATTAGGTACCTTTTCAACCTATCACCCTAGACTTAGACAAATATTTGACACCTCTTAAGTGTCTAAAGTAAGGTTTGGAGATATGGGATGTGTTACATGTCACATCCCACCTCCATTCTCCAAAGCTCATTTATGAGCTTGAGAAATTCCACAAAGTCTCACATGTCTGACCCACCATTGTAAGGCTTTCATGGGAAGAGTGTACCAGTACACTCCACTCCTCCCAAGGTCTCACACATATATGTGAGAACTTGTGGTAGGATGTTCCTTGAATATAAATATGAGGGTGACAAGTGTCACCTCTCCATTCAAGGAATTCAAATTTGAATTCCAATATATCATCCCTTTGAGGATGAGAGAGGATTCTTCTTTTGATTTCATTTTGGGTTTTTTTAAATGAGAAGTGAGAAAAGACTTGGGAAAGAGGTTGGATTGCAAGCATGAAGCTCATCACCAACCCATCTCACCGTTCATGAAAGTTTGGAGAGGTAAGCTCCCAAACTCTATTTGTACTTTTGTTTAAGTATATATGAAAATATTGAAATGTGGTATTGTAGATTTCTTTATTTTTTGCTTCTCAAGTTATTATTGTATTGTTAAAATGCTAGGTTGGGTTGTAATTGTTAGAGTGAATAATTTATCTATTTGAAACATAGAGAAGTGTGGGTGATGAATTTTGAATGGGGGTATGCACCTACACTTTCCCTCTTACTTTCATTAGGAAAAAGAGATCCCCTAGGACAATATTGACTTTCTAACGTTAGGTGAGTCAATATCAATGGAGATCTTGTTGTTTTCCTTATGATTGAGGACGGGGTAAATCAACCTAAAATGCACTTTTGGGAGATGAATGAAAAATATGAAATGAATGCAATTATGTAATGTAACACATGAAACCTCTAAATTAAACCTTAATATGATAGAACCAACAAATTTTCAACAAATCTCAAAAGGACTAGATTTTATGCACCTGTCACAAAAAAGGTTGTGTTGAGTGTCCTCTTTGGACTTATTCACCAAAAGGTGAATGGGTCTTGCTACAGGGGTTGAAAATCTTCTCACAATCCTCTGGTCCTTGGTCTGCACTCCTAATTCCTCCAAGTTTTACAATTGGAAATTCAAAAATAAATTTTAAAAGTGAGTTTTTGTGGCTTGACAACAATGTTGACAACTTTTGCAATTTCTCTTTTGATAGATCTTCAATCCTTCTTCTTGAAACCTAAGATATTCAAAATACACAAGAGGGAAAAATTATTTGTTTTTGGTGAATGGGGCTTTTCCTTGGTCAAACCTCATTTTGGTAATTAAACCTTGAAATGAAACAATGAAACATGAAAGGAATGATGAATGAACAAGTGCTATGTTGCAACTCACCAAACCCTTGATTTGAAACCCTTGAAGGAAAAAACTTAATACTTCTCTCCAAGGTTTTGATCTCGCATGAGTGGCTTTATTGATGATGTGATCTTTATGCTTGAATCTTGACTTGAATGCTTGAAACCTACATCACAATGTTTGCTCCAAAAACATGCATAGATGCAAATAACTTTGACATGATGCTTGAAATCTTGAATGCTGCAAAAAATGACTGAGAAATATTCTCTTGAACACCTTTGACAATAATCTTAGCTCTTGTGAATGTTTGCATAAATTTCTCTTAAAAATATAGGATTTGAATTGATAAAAAGACCTTGCTTTTATAGGTAATTTTCTAATTTCCCAAAAATTAAACATTACAAGTTGACATTTGAATATGAATTTGGGATCATAAAAAGGCCACCAAAAATATATTTAAAATTTGGATTAAGAAACTAAAGGGGACCCATTCACCCAAAGGCGAATGGGTCTTGACCTAAATTGCAAGGACCAATTCATTTCGAGGTGTTAAAAATGATAATTGCATTAATTAAATCATTTCCCTTTTCTAAAATTACAATTAATTAGGCTTGTAGATGCATAATTAGGACAATTAGAGGCTTAATTAAGTCCAATTTATTAAGGTACCCACACATAGTGTGAAAATGTAAAGGAGTACATTTTCCAATAGTACATTTAGCCCCCACTTTAGTGAGAGGGTGATCCATACACTCAAACTCACACTAAAGTAGTCAAACAAAAATGAAGAGATGTCTAATTCTACAATCATTTGAAAGTTAAGACAGCAAAGGTCAAGAGGATGATCAAACCCCCAACATCTAAGATATCATTGAAAACCAACAAAGGAACATATAAACACATGCCTATGTTAAATATGCAGCAATAAGATAAGATACACAAGAATACAATGCCAAAATTAATGAGAAGAGAAAGAGGGGTGGATCAAGCCTCGACTATTTTTCCAATTGGTATGGATCAAGCCTTATCTGTTTGTCCAAAAATGTTTACAAGTGGAAATTTATTGTCCACTATGCAAACAAAATGTGCTCACATGTGCTAGTGAAATCTATTGTCCACTAGGTGAGCCCCAAAAAGTGGCTAATGGGAAAGTCATGTCAGGTCTATAGGCTCACATTATACTAACCACACCAAAGTTATACCTCCTGATAACTTTTATAAGGTGCCACAAATATGGTCACAAGGCTAGGAAGCTGTGTTATGCTAGGAACTCATGAAAAAGGCTCCACTAACAAGCAATTTTTGTTATTATTGGTGGCCTTGATACATAAAGGCTCCACTAGTAAGCAAATTGTGTTATGCTTGGTGGCCTTGACAAAAATAAAGGATCCACCAGCAAGCAAGTTGTGTTATGATTGGTGGCCTTGATACATGCAATATGATATTCAAAGGGGTTTCCCTTAGTTCATGAAAGGTCTCACCTTAGGATCATGATTAATGTCTCCAAGAGAGGACTAGTTGAGGATCAAAGATTCACAACTTAGGGATGCAATCATAAGAATTACCACTAATAGGAATGTCATATGCTCAAAAAGGTTGCGATCTTGAAGGACATCAAACCCAATGACACCACCAAGAAGATACATCACATGAAGTAAGAATATCACACATTGAAGTGAACAATGAGAAAAGACACATATGCCCCCACTTTAAAGAAAGTGCTAAACACCATGGTGTGCGAAATTACTTTAAAGTAGAATATGATAAATTCCAATACATGAGAGCTTTATTCGAAAAGCCCTATGTAAACCATATGTTTTCAAGTAGAGCTATTTCATGAAAGGAGGGTTGCCCCCCATATGCAATCCTAAGATAACACATAAGGGATCCATGGATTTTGGGTCAAAATTTCTCATTGTTGCAATGATATAATCAAGCTTTAAACTATCATCATTCCCCAAATGAATCATGGAACAACGAGCACAAAGGAAGAATGACACATAGGGAGATAAAAAAGGGAATTTTTTGGGTCAACATGGAATAAAACTAAATGTATTGATGCCTTGTGTCATCCCCAAAAGGAAAAAAAAAGAAAAAAGATAAAAGGTTTACAATAGATAGAAGAATGTAGATACAAATAGAAGAATGCCACAATAGATTCGATTCTTTTACATCCTTACACTAACAGAGTGACAAGGGTCATCCAAAGTAGGATCACAAACATATAAAGACACACCAAGCAACATTTTATGGGGGATAACATTACACACATGTAATCACAAAGAACACAAAGAGAAGACTAGTGTGACACATGTGAGTCAACCTATAGTAGGTCATCCTCATCCCAATCTTGTTCATCATATGCATAAGGAAGATAACTAGCCAAAATGATAATGACAAGTGTTGTACTAGGAGAATTTGTTGGTACTTATCATGCTATACTGTATAGCCCATGGTATACTATACACCCTGACATGTACAACGAAAAAAGAAAAAATCAATGAAAAAAGAAAAATCCGACTTTGTAGAACCCAAAATCTGGAAGCTTCTAAGCTTTTTAAAAAGGGGTTCGGATGGGTGTTACAGTATGATGAAAAACAAGATTATTCACAAGATTGTAATAGGTTTTCTTACTAGATAATAAAATCATTGGATGGCTACAGTTTGGTGGATGTAGCCTGGATTGGTTGAACCACGTTAAATTCTCTGTGTTATAATTTATTCTATGTGTATTTTAGTTTCTTTGTTTATCAATTAAATCTGCATTTAATTGTTAGATATCTACCATTTCTAACCCTAACAAGTGGTATCAGAGCGGGGTTTCTTTCGATTATTGTCTGTAGGAAGGTCTCACGGTTGAGTGGGAGTAATGGAAGTTGAGGGTGAGAAGGTTGAGAAGTTTAATGGGCAAAAATATCAGTTATGGAAGATGCAGATGGAGGACTATCTCTATCAGAAGGATTTATGGTGGCCATTGGAAGGGAAAACCAAGAAACCCCAAGCAATGTCTGATGAGGATTGGGAGATTTTGGATAGAAAGGCTCTTGGCAATATTCGTTTATGCCTGGCACAATCGATGGCATTCAATATTACAAAATCAAAGACAACTCAAGAGTTGATGGAAACCATGGCGAAGTTATATGAAAAGCCTTCCACTTCGAATAAGGTATTTCTTATGAAGCGTTTATTTAATATGAAAATGGTAGAAGGTGGGTCAGTTAATGATCATTTAAATGAGTTTAATACGGTCACCAGTCAATTAACTTCTATAAAATTAAACTTTGATGAAGAAGTTAGGGCTCTTTTGATTCTGTGTTCTTTGCCTAAAAGCTAGAATAGCTTGGTAATAGCTGTTAGCAATTCTGTTTCTAGTTCAAATACATTGAAATTTGACAATGTTGTTGGTGTTATTTTGAGCGAGGAAATTCGTAGGAAAAGCTCAGGTGGAACATCCACATCAGGCAGTGTTTTGAATGCAGAAAGCAGGGGTAGAACAAAGGAGAGAGGAAACAATTTCGGAAATCCTAGGAAGTCACGAGGAAAATCAAAGGACAGAAGGTCCCAATCTAGAGACAAGAGGGATTGATGTACTATGGTAAGCCGGGTCATTTAAAGAAAGATTGTTGGTCTCATAAAAATAAACAAGGAGACAAAAAGGAAGTAAAGAGGAAAATGTGGTAAGTAATAAATCTGATGAGGATGCTTTGATTCTTTCCCTTGATAATGCTGATGATTCTTGGGTGTTAGATTCAGGGGCTTCATTTCATGCTACCCCCCATAGAAGATATTTTCTTGATTATGTCCAAGGGGATTTTGGGCTGGTTTATTTAGGAGATAACGAACCCTCAGATTGTTGGAAAGGGAAGAATCAAGATTAAGTTGTAGAATGGGAATCATTGGCTACTACGAGGTAAGGCACGTTCCAAAGTTAAGCAGAAATTTAATTTCAGTAGGGCAACTAGATGATGAAGGTTGTGTTGTTACATTTAGTGATAAAAATTGGAAGGTCACAAAGGGTGCCTTAGTGGTAGAAAAAGGTGTGAAAGTAGGCCCCTTATATCTTTGTACAGGTCATACTATTCCTTCTACTTTAATTGTTACGAAAAAGGTCAATGTTCAGGAACAATTGTTGCAGTTCAACAGGTAGAAGATCATACGTTGTCGTGGACTCTAAATCAACATGTGGCATAATAGACTTGGGAATATGAGTGCAAAAGGTATGAAATTACTTCATTCAAATAATGTTTTACCAAGTCTAAAATGTGTTAATATGGATTTCTGTGAAAGTTGTGTGTATGGAAAACAAAAGAGAGTAAGTTTTCTCAAGGATGGGAAGCAAAAGAAAGATGAGAAATTGGAGCTTGTGCATACGGATGTATGGGGACCAGCTCAGGTATCTTCTCGGTGGCTCTCGTATTATGTTACATTCATTGATGATGCAACTAGGAAGGTATGGATTTATTTCCTTAGGCAGAAATTTGATGTATTTGAAACTTTTAAAAAATGGAGAAGCTTGGTTGAGAATGAGACAGGTAAAAAGATAAAATGTCTCAAATCTGATAATGGTGGTGAGTATTGCAGCAAAGAGTTTGAAGATTATTGTTCTTCTAATTGTATTCGTAGGCATAAAATGGTTCTAAGGACTCCACAAGAAAATGGAGTGGATGAGCACATGAATAGAACAATAATGGAGCGTACACGGACTATGAGATTGCATGTTGGGTTGCCTTTAAAAATGTGGGCAGAGACTGTAAACACTACTGTTTATTTAATTAATAGAGGTCCCACTAATCCTTTGGGTTGTGGTATTCCAGACGAAGCATGGAAAGGTAAGAAGGTGAGTTATTCTTTTCTCAAAACCTTTGGTTGTGAAGCATTTGCATATGTAGATTTTGAAAATAGAACCAAGCATGATGCAAAATTAAAAAAAATGTATATTTGTTGGATATGGCATTGATGAATTTGGTTATAGGAATTGGGATTTTGAAAATTAGAAAATTGTGAGAAGTAGGGATGTCATATTTAATGAGAAAGAGTTGTACAAAGATCTGTTGTTGTAGCATTAGAAGAAAGAAAATGATTATGCAGGTTGGATGATATTCCAAACAATGATGTTTCAGTGGTTCCTCATGCTAGGCAACAATAGCAACAACAAATACCACAAACTCTTGTTAGACGATCTTCAAGGATAAGTAGACCTCCATAAATATACTCTCCCTCTTTGTATACTATTTTGTTAACTGATGTTGGTGAACCAGAATATTATGATGAAGCTATGCAGGGGGATACCAAGGTTCAGTGGGAGCATGGAATGGAAGAAGAAATGGACTCCTTGCTGTAAAACCAGACTTGGGAATTATGCAAGTTGCCCGCAAGTAAAAAGGCTTTACCAAACAAATGGGTTTATAGGAAGAAAGAGGAGGATGGAGGTAAGAAGAGATTTAAAGCCATTAGTTGTAAAGGGATTTGCACAGAAAAAGGGTATTGATTTTGATGATATTTTTTCTCCAGTTGTTAAAATGACTTCTATTTGTATTGTTTTAAGTATTGTGGCTGCTGAAGATTTGCATTTAGAATAGCTTGATGTTAAAACAACCTTTCTCCATGGTGATTTGGAAGAGGAAATATATATGGACTAGCCACAAGGATTTGAGGTCAAAAGTAAGGAGAAACTAGTGTGCATATTGAAGAAAAGTTTATATGGCTTGAAGCAAGCACCTCGGCAATGGTACTTGAAATTCAATAGTTTTATGGATGAGCAAGGCTACAACTAGTGTAATTCTGACCATTGTGTTTATTTTAAGAGGTTGGATAATGAAACTACATTATTTTATGTTTATATGTTGATGACATGCTTGTAGCAGGGTCTAACATGGATCACATAAGTGAGCTAAAACAACAGTTAGCAAAATCTTTTGCTATGAAGGATTTGGGGGCAGCAAAGCAAATCCTTGGTATGAAAATTGTACAGATAGGAAAAGTAGACAATTGTTTTTATCTCAGGCTAATTATGTTGAAAAGGTGTTGTAGAGATTTCATATGGAGAATGCAAAAGTTGTCAACACACCTTTGCCTAGTCATGTTAAATTGACTAAGGATATGTGTCCAAAGACACAAGAGGAGGAAGAAAAAATGTCCAAGGTACTATATGCTTCAGTTGTAGGCAGTTTAATGTACGCCATGGTATGCATGAGACCAGATATTGCACGTGTCATAGGAGTTGTTAGTAGGTATTTGAGTCATCCCGAAGTTGAGCATTGGAATGCAGTAAAATAGATTCTCAGGTACTTGAGAGGTACATCCAATAAATTTTTATGTTTTGGGGGCTCTAATACTTATTTAAAAGGCTATTTTGACTTAGATTTGGCAGGGGATATAGATACCAGACAGAGTACCACAGGTTATGTATTTACAGTTGGTGGGACAATAGTGAGTTAGATTTCTCGATTGCAAAAGATGGTTGCTTTATCCACCATAGAGCCAGAGTATGTTGCTGCAACAGAGGCGGCAAATGAGATGATATGGCTGCAACTTTTCATGGACGAGTTGGGAAAACAACAGGCTGGAAATTACTTGTTTATAGACAACCAGAGTGCTATATATCTTGCAAATAACTATGCCTTTCATTCTAAAACAAAACACATATAGTTGAGATATCATTTCATTCGGTCAGTGTTGGAGAATGGACGGGTCAAGCTAGACAAGATACATACAGATGTCAATCCAGTGGATATGTTTATGAAGGCGGTGACAAGGGAGAAGTTGAGCTCCTCTTTAGCTTCAGTTGACCTTCAAGGTTGAATTCAAGTATAACAGAGCAGCAAGGTCCAAGGTACTTATTTCTAGTGGGAGCTATAATTGCAGTAGTGTCGTCCAGGATCAGTCTCCAAGTGGGAGATTGTGTTGGTATGGAGCCTAATCAGTCTCCAAGTGGGAGATTGTTGGTATGTGGTGAATGATCATGCTATACTGTATATCCCACGGTATACTATACACCTCAACATGTATCCTTGTCGGGGTTCGGGGGCGACAGCCCCCGAGAAAATTTTTTCCTCCTACTTTTTTGCTTCATCACCGAAAAAGGAAAAAATCAACAAAAAAAGAAAAATCTGACTTTGTAAAACCCAAAATCTAGAAGCTTCTAAGCTTGTTAAAAAGGGGTTCGGATGGGTGTTACAATATAATGAAAAACGCGATTATTCACAAGATTGTAATAGGTTTTCTTACTGGATAATAAAATCATTGGATGGCTGTGGTTTGGTGGATGTAGCCCGGATTGGGTGAACCACGTTAAATTCTCTGTGTTATAATTTATTCTATGTGTGTTTTAGTTTCTCTGTTTATTAATTAAATCTACATTTAATTGCTAGATATCTGCCATTTCTAATCCTAACATAATCACCAAGTTCAACACATGGTGGGTCACTCTTTATAGGAGGAACATCATAGTTGTTATCATCTAAGTGCATGGAAGAGGAAAACAATAAACTCAACTCATTATGCACTTTCTCATCAATCTTAGCAATCTTATCATCATCATCCAAGTTAATCACAACAAGAGGCCTATTGATAATGGCCATAGAAGTTTCTTGTTGTTTTTGTTGTGGTGAAGGTGGAGGATCATCATGTTTTGTTTCAATTGATGTTTGATCTTTATTTTCTATTTTATTCTCTTCTTTTAGTCTATGAGCAATAGAATGATGTCTACAACTACACTCTTTAGCATTTCTATTTCTTTTTGTGTAATTTTCAAGTTGTGATTGTGTAGGAGTAGGTTTATCAAGCATTGGTTTCTTTTCTTCCCACAAGGGAGAAAAGAAAGGAACCATGGAAGGTTGTTCAACCACTTTCTATTTAACTTCGTAAACTTGTTCGATCCTATTAGGGACAATAAGACTTATTTGGTTATCTCATGGTCTTTTATAGAAAATAGGAAAAGGATTTGTCATGGGTTGGTCTTGATTACTTGGAAGGGTTTTTGGTTCAATCATGGTTTCATCAATGATAGGAGGATCAATCATGGGTTGAGGCATGTTGCTAAAGGATAATTCTGCTATTCACTTTGCCTTAAAATTTTGATAAGATTTGAAAAATAAGTCCAATGAGGCTTAATAGGTTCCATAGGTTGGGTGGGGAAACATAATTATTTCCTTGATCATTAACACCACCAATCTAGATGTGATTAGAATCATTGAGGTTTGTCACAATATGTTTAAGACGCTTACATTGTTCTATATTGTGTCCATTTTGTTGGTGATAATGACAAAAGGTATTTTTTGTTAAAATTTGGAGGTAAGGGCTTAGTGGTATCAATGGTTCTAACAAGAGGTAAGGTAACTAAGTTCTTACTTGTAAGAACATAACATGATGGAGTGAAGGGTATCAGGTAATGGGGTAAATTGTCTACTCCTCTCCCTAAATGGATATGGATTTTTTTTTTATAGCAGCCATTTCAGAATTAACATGTTGACTTGTTTGAGGTGTATTTATTTGTAAAAAGCCTTTTCTTTGTTTCTTGAAAGGTTGGAAATTGTGGTGGGGCATAGCTTCAGATTTCTCAAGATTGTTAGAAGTAGTTTGTGCTTCATGATGACTAACCGAATTCTGATAATCATGAAGGTCCATGCACAAGTCTATAAAGGAGAGAAACTTCAACATCTCAAGTTTAGTTTGAATATTGGTATGCAAATTTAAAATGAACATTCTTTGAATGTCAACATCAAGAATCTTAATGTTTATTTGTGAGTAAAGTAATTGGTATCATGCTATGAAATTAGTGACCTTTTCATCTTTGTTTTGTTTGTACATTGCATTAAATTAGCTAAGATCATCTTGGGACCCATGTGCACTTGGAAATGGTTAAGAAAGGAATCAACAAGTTCATTGAATAAAATGATTGAGTTATTCAGGAAAGAACAAAACCATTCCAAGGCAGTGTCTTTTAACGCACTAGGGAAAAGTTTAGCCAAGAGTTTATCCTAAGAAATGAAGTCACTACATAAGGCTGTGTATGTCGAGAAATGGTTACTAGGGTCTCATTTTTCACCATATTTCTCAAATCTATGAATCTCTATGCCTTGTGGCATTTGAGCTCTCAATATCTCCAAGCATAAAGGGTTTCTTTTGACATATTGTGAAGGTTGGCCATTTTGATTTTTGTTTAATGTTGCAATTTGTTGTTGGAGGGATGAATTTTTTTGTAAGAGTTGGTTAAGAATGGGATCATTTTTTGTTTTGTGAGATGGAGGTGAATAAGGTGGAGGTGTATATGTATTCAAAGGACAAGTGAACTATAAGTTTGTGAGGGGAGATGGACTAAGAGATATGAGATTTGAATGGACAAAGCTAAAGGGATTTCCGGTGGAAATACCTAAGGTGGTATTAACATTGGTAGTTGGTTGTTTTCTTGTTGTAAGAGTTGGATGTGTATGTAGGAATAGAGGTCATAGTTGTGGAAGGATGAACTTGATTTCCACCTTGAATTTAAGTGTACCCCAAAATTTGACCACAACTAGCTATTGTAATCTGAACATGTTTATCAATAATGTGAGCTAGGCTACACAAAATATCTATTCCTTCTTCATTATCAAGAATTTTACTCATGTTATTTATGACAAGAATTGCAGTACCAACAATGTATTCAAAACTCACAAAGTTTTACAATTTCTCTAAATATTCATTCATTTGTTTTAGTTCTTCTTGAGGGACATTAGTAAGTATTATGTCAACATCAGTCACATTGGTTGTGGGTAGAGTGGTCATGGGAAATGAGGTATCAAAGTTATGGTCCATAGTGGGTTGACTAGTATCAACACCATAAGTGAAAGAGTTGGAAAACTCAAGATCCATGGCAAGCGTATTAGCATGGGATGGCACAAGTCTCAAACTATCTCACTACAGTACTGGTAATAGGACACCAGGTTGTGAAGCTCATACAAGTCTCACCAAACCTAAGTGCACCCAAAATAGAGAATAGGCACTAGATAAATGTACTCAAACACCTTAGAATATGAACTACAATACAAGTATGTAAAGAGAGCAATTTTTCAAATTTTAAACAAGATTATTTACTAATTATTCTATGTAAGAACCTAAAAATGATGCATTTTAATGCCAATTTTGATTTTCAAACAATGCACTCAATTTGACCAATTATACTTAATGCAAAAGATAGATTTTTCTAATTTCTGAAACTAAAACCCAAAATTAATAGCAGATCAGAATGAAGAAAATAGAATTGAATCACGGCCCAAAAATTTGAAATAGCACCTGTTCAAAGACAAATTTTCCCTAAGGTGAATGGGTCTTAGCACAGGGTTTGTAAAAATTTAAATTTGAGCCTAAAGTTCAATGCTAGGGTTTCTTATTTCAGACTATAAACTATGGTTTGAGTGACTAATTTTTCCAGATTTTAATGTATAAATGCAAGTATAATGAATGCTAAATGGTAAACAATATGACACTTTTTGAAATGTAGTTTTGACTCAATTTGTGAATATGAATGATTGACCATACACTAATATGCAAGTACTATGCAAAATAAATGTAATATGCATGCAAAATTTTGAATTTTTTAGATTTTAAACGATGCTAAATGTAAACCTAGAACCCTAAATGAGATGAAAACTAATGTAATATTAACAATCCTTAATGAGATGCAAAGTAATGCAATGCAATGAAAACTAATGCAAATCCTAGATCTAGGGTTTGAATGGACTCCTAATTTAGAATTTTTGATGTACAATGTTGGGTTCACCAAAATGAAATAGGGGAAAATGTTGGTGATGGATTTTGAATAGGGGTATGCACCTACACTTTCCCTCCTATTTTCATTAGTAAAAATAGATCCCGTAGGGAAAGACTGACTTTCAACCCTTAGGCGAGTCAATCTTAGTGGAGATCTTGTTGTTTTCCTTATGATTGAGGATGAGATAAATCAGCCTGAAATGCACTTTTGGGAGATGAAATGAAAATACCAAATTAGTGCAATTATGCAATGTAACACATGAAACCTCTAAATTAAACCTTAATCTAACATAACCAACAAACTTTCATTAGATCTGAGAAGGATTGGATTTTATGCACCTATCAGAAAAAGGTTATGTTGAGTGTCCTCATGGGACTCATTCACCCAAGGGTGAAGGGGTCTTGCTATAGAGTTTCAAAAATTTCTTTCACAATCCTCTAATCCTTGGCTTGCACTCCTGATTCCTCTAAGTTTTACAGTCAGAAATTCAAAAATAAGTTCTGAAAGTCAGTTTTTGTGGCTTGACAACAATGTTGACAACTTTTGCAACTTTTGCAACTTTGACAGTTTTTGCAATTTTTCTCTTTTGATAGATTTTCAATCCTTCTTCAACATAAGATTTGTAAAACACACAAGAGGGAAAAATTGTTTGTTTTTGGTGAATGGGGGTTTGCCTCAGTCAAACCCCATTTTGGTAATTAAAGCTTGAAATCAAACAATTAAACATGAAAGGAATGATGAATGAGAAAGTTGTATGTTGCAACTCACAAAGCCCTTGATTTGAAACCCTTAAAGGACTGAAACTTAAAACATATGTCCAAGGTCTTGATCTTGCATGAGTGCCTTAATTGATGTGATCTTGATGCTTGAATCTTGACTTGAATGCTTGAAACCTACATCATAATGTTAGCTCCAAAAATATGCATAGATGCAAATAACTTTGAAATGATGCTAGAGATCTTGAATGCTACAAAAAATGACTGAGAAATATGTTGTTGAACACCTTTGACAATAATCTTAGCTCTTGTGAATGCTTGCATAAAGTTCTCTTGAAAATATAGGATTTGAATTGATAAAAAGACCTTGCTTTTATAGGTAATTTTCTAATTTCCTAAAAATTAAACATTACAAGCCAACATTTGAATTTGAATTTGGGATCATAAAAAGGACATCAAAAGCATAATTAAAATTTGAATTAAGCAACTAAATGGGACCCATTCGCCCAAGCCTGAACTAAATTGCCAGTACCTATTCATTTCGAGGTGTTAAAAATGATAATTGCATTAATTAAATCACGATTCCCCTTTTGGAAATTGCAATTAATTAGGCTTGTAGATGGATAATTGGGCCAATTAAAGGCTTAATTAAGTCCAATTTATTAAGGGACCCAAACATAGTGTGAAAATGTAAAGGAGTACATTTTCCAACACTACACTATTCACTACTTAGGTTGATGAGGTTAGACAACATCTTGTCTAATTGAATGTGCAACCTTTAAGCCTTTAGAGGTTACCAAGAAATTTGGTAATCTTCATATTGTACCCTTTTGAGGTTGGAAGACTTTCCATCTCACCTCAAAGGTCACTCAACACTTGGCATCTTGAGGTTGATGATTTGGTTGAATAGTTTGTTGGATTGCACATTCCAAGTGATCTTAAGGTTGACACCTATAGGACACTTGTCTACTCATTGGTGCCACTTCATGGGTCACTTTTCAATCCACACCATAGGTGGATTGCCTCTTCCTTGCCTATATATGTAAGGATTTGTACTCATTATAATGTGGGTTGACTAAATACAACGTTTGCATTGTTCATATATGCTTGTTTATTATATCCATGATCTCCTAATTTCTTATATGGTATCAAAAAAAGTCCTGTTTTACAATAAAAAAAATATTCCCCCTTTTCAACACTTGATTTGTTTATGTTGATGCATAAAAATTAACAATAATTGCAAACTTACAATAAAATTGTAAACAACATAATTGTTAAGAGTTCTTAAAAACATATAAAATAGTTGGTTGACCGAGTCACCTTGTTGTTGATGAGTCAACTAAGTTGGAGAAAAGTGCAACAAGTGGGGTCAAGTCAAACTGGGATGGAGGCCACTAAGAATAGTAGATTCGGTGCCACCAAAAGAGGCATTCACCAAGTGTTGGTGGCTTTCTTCCAACGTTGTTGTTGGCAGATGTAGAGGCTACATGCAGGGATTGACTGAGAAAATTTGGCAATTTATTCACCATTGAAGGGAGTAGACCATGTCGAGAATAGAGAGGCTTGGCATCCATGTGAAAATCCTTCACAACAATTCCATGCAACAAAGATCCTCTCCTCCTTGTGCCTAAAATTCTTCCTAGATATTCCACTTACACCACATGAAGAGAATACAAGCCCGCATGCTAATCATTCACACCACATTAGAGATTAAAACCCACGCCAAAATAATATCAAATGCCACACCTCAGTGCAACTCATTTGGCATTTGAAATTTGTGCTAGTTTGGCATTGGAAATCATGACATATCGAGCGCTAGTTTGGTGCCAGAGTCTCAAGTGTTGGTGATGGATTCTCCACGTAGGCTGGTCAAAGGCCCACAAATTCTCCCACGGTGATCCACTTCTCCCATAGTGATCCTGTTCATACCCCACATCACGCCTCTGTTTGGAATTCAAGGTCAAACGACCTTCCTCATACATACAACATTGCGAGTTATCCTCGATAACATCTATTGAGGGCATGCGGTTCTGGAAAACATGTAGGGTATTGTCATGGTGCTAATGGAAAGACTCTTGAGGCTATGGAGTACATTAAAGTTGTGCTCATTCCTTCCTACAAAACCCTACTCACTCACTAATCCCACGACCTCTTCAACAATGACGCCACCTATCTATGGGTCGACCATCTTGGAAAAGATTTATTTGATTCGAAGGAAAAATCTAAATATGTGATATTGCAGATTAATAGTGGATTTTGTGTATTGTACATGAGATTACAGTCGTGGGTAGTTTTTATCTAGCGTGGAAGATCTATTATTGTGTTGCTCTCAAAGACTCCACATGCAGCGTGCATAGGTTTCTCTGTGGTCAATAAACTTGTGGCTTCTCTACCATATTAGGCTCATCACCCCTTGAATTAGGCAGTGTTCTCTGCCTTGTTGCGACGACCTCTAACAAGATCTTGAAGACTTGGTCAACATAGGATATGGTTCCATATTTTTTCTTTTCTTTTTTTTACATTTCTTGTTACTTTCATTATAACCATCAATTTTAAAGCAAATTTTGATTATTTTTCCAATCTAACCAATAGTGTCTGGAGGATTTGCTTACTGCTAAGCTTCTCATAGTGCTCATGAAGGGGATTTTTTTATTAAACTTTAACATTATTTCTAAACCTTTAGCAGATAGTTGACTGTTAGTTTGCAATCAGAGAGTGTTTAAAGTGGGAGGTGAACTTTTTTTGCCACAATTAAATATTTGTAAAAGAGTAGTCATTTTTTTCTTTTGTAATGAATTTGGCAAAGGGGAGTCATATTGGGGGTTTAATTTTTAGTTTTTGTCATTTTTTGATGTTTGTAAGACATATGTCTTCTTAATCTGCCTCATGACAAACTTTGAAGAACTTTTAACAACAAAAATGCTTGTAAATACACTCATATAAAGTGCCACAAAACTGAATGTGTGTTCCATATGGAGGGAATTTGGGAAATTTGTACTTACATTGAATTATAAAGTGTAATGGGGGGTTACACTATCACAACATGGATCCTTGTGATTTTCATCTCATGTGAGTGTGCCTTGAAGCACACCCTTTCTCAGTTTCTTGTACATCTCTACATTCCTTACACACTAGATTTTAGTTGACCTGCTTATTTCTCTTAGCATTGACGAGGGACTATGATCCGTTATACTAATGCTTCTTTCAATGAAGCAATGGAGGAATCTTCTTTTGGGAGGCCTCATAAACCTTTTATCTTGATCTATCACATGGGGGATTATTTTAGTGGATCACAAATGTCTAATATTCGAGTACTCCTAATCACAATACTATCTATATTTTTAACTTCACAAAGTTTGATTGACTTTGTGAACATTGGTTGAGTAGTGTTCATATGTTCACTCATGTAGTGTTTTGCATCTCTCATTTTGATGTACGTTTATTGGAGATTCAATGATTCCAACAAAGACCAGTCCATCAATCGAAAAAATTTACAACTTCTGCATGCTTCAAGAGTTCTTCAATCATCATGTTTATATCATCAAGGCACATATTTTTTAGAAGGTTTTAAATCCTTCTCTTTCTCTTTGTTTGGATACGATTTTTGTTTCCATTGGGTTTTCTCCTGTTTCTCCATTTGTGAGAGAATGCATTGTACATGGGTACCTAACATGGCCTCTAGCTAGGACCCATTTTTATCTATTAGCACTTTTGTGATCTCCCCAAGTTTCTCTTAAGGGGGTTTTTAGAGTGAATAATTTATCTATTCACTATACTTAAGTGCACTTAGGTTGATGAGGTTAGACAAAATCTTGTCTAATCGAATGTGCAACCTTTAAGCCTCCAGAAGTTACCAAGTTATTTGATAAACCATGTGATACCTTTTTGAAGTTGGAAGACTTTCCATCTCACCTCAAAGGTCACTCAACACTTGGCATTAAGGTTAATGACTTGGTTAAATAGATTATTGGTTTGCACATTCCAAGTGATCCTAAGGCTGACACCTATAAGACACTTTTCTACTAATTTGTGCCACTTCATGGGGAACTTGTCAATCCACATCATAGATGGATTGCCTCTTTTTTTCCTATATATCCAAGGCTTTTTACTCATTATAATTTGGGTCGACTAAATACAATCTTTGAATTGTTCATTGTGCTTGTTTCTTATCTCCATGATCTCCTAATTTATTATAGTAATGGGGTATGTTGTCCCACTTGATGAAAGATCCCTAAGTTTGGGGTACATGAGTGAGGTTTGCATGCTCAATGGGAAAAATTCCATCCTTTGAGAAGGAGGAGTTTGGGTATGTGTACCCATTTCTATATTTTAAATTTGTTTGAAAGGGAGAGATATGTGTGTGGTTATAAGTGGTGTGAAAGAGAAGAGTTATTGTATTATGATTATGAGTTACCATATTTTCCTCAAATGTGCATGAGCTATCACCTCATCCCCCCCTTGTGAATCTTGTGTAAATTCATGTATGCGATTCTATCAGTGGGTTATGGGGCTTTCATTGTATGCTAGTATTTTAAACAATGGGATCAATGTTGTTGTTGTGTGCTTGTGTGTGCTCAGTTCCTATAGAGGCCTCTTAGCTTAGTGGTGGCTTGTTCACAAGAGAGTTTTTGGGAAGTGAGCATCACCATGACTTGGAGGAATTTTTGTGTTCTTACGTAGGTTTTAAGGACATTTACAATCTTTGAAATTTGAGAGATCATCGTTCTCTTGTGAAGAGGTTTTCGGTATGTGAATTTATTGTAAAAATACTATAGTTGGATTTCTTGGAAAAAATAAAGTAGATAGATGTATAAAAATGTTGCAAAAACCATGTAGATACTTGTGCCATTGAAATAGAAAATCCTTATTCTATGTTGGTTTAAACTAAACATTTTGTGTTGTTATCATAAACGTTCAAATAAGTTAAATAGTCTTTCATTTAATGTTGTTGCAAAAATAAAATAAGTTAAATAGTTTTATGTTTATTGTGTGTTGCATAAATATATTTTTGTTTATTGTTGTGGTAGAAATAAGCTAAGTTTTAAAATAAAAAATATATGTAGTTTGTGGAAGAAATAAAATGTTAAAAAGAAATCAAAAGAAAATATTATGTATTTAGTTGAGTGTACATTTTGTTATTCATTTTTTCTAAGAAATTTTAAAATGTTATTTCAGTACTTCTTATGATTGAAAAATAAAAGAAAAAGAAAATTAATTATGTGAATTTCAAATAAACTGTTCTAGTATATAGTCCATTATGAAATAAAAATTGTATTGCTATTCATTTTTTCACACATTGGTTAGATTTGAGGGTTTGGTCACTATTGTAAAATAAAATATAATATAGTTAATACTGGTTTTTCTAATTTTATATAGTTACATGTCTTATTTAATAACTTCTTGAGTATAGTGTTTTAAAGATAGATTTATTTTCTATACCATTCATGCTCATATAGATGAACTACATTTTTATATTAAATGTTGGAAGGATAAGGTCTCTTTGCAAGACTCTTCTAAAAAGATATGTAAATGCTTAAGTTTAATCATTGTTTTAAAATAATTATTAAACTATGCATACCCTTCTCTTTTTGTTAGTATCTCTAATGAAAAAACAATATTAATTATGTAGAAATGACTGGTAGTTGGTTGGGGATGAATAACCTTGTGGAGCCTCACAAATTAAGTATTTACAGTTTTATAGCATGCTTATATAAGAAAGCACAAAACAATTATATAATGATTGTTGCTTACGTATATATATAAATACATACATACATTGTGTATATATACATATGTGTTTGTGCGTGTGTATGGTGTGAGTCAAAACCATAACCTAAGCAAAATGTATCTGCATATGCCAGATTTATACAAAATATATATATATATGCCAAATCTTCCATTGGTTTTAATTCATGTCCATATTTCTCAGATGGAAAAACGAAAAGTAATCATTTTACATAAGTAGGATTTCAAACTTAAGCTGAGGCCATGGAGCACTCAGGCATCCAAAGGGAATTAGTTGAGAGTGCAACCTGTGTGTATGAAAATTGTACCAATGTAGATGAAATCAAACACATACTAATAGGACATTATATCAGAAAAATTGAAAAAGAAACAGAAATACGCAAACCGTAACAGCATCTTCCCAAAATATTCTTACCTTCCTCTAACTCCAGCGTTTTGTTGCTTCGACTGGCTCTCAGATCAGCAGACCAATGCTCAACAAAATGACAGCTAAAGAACGAGATTTAAATAAAAATGCATATTATGGTAAAGGCAAAGCTATGCTAAAATGAAAGTATGGCTGTAATGCTGAAAATGATATGAATGCATAAGCTGATTGTATGAACGTAGGTATGTGAAGGTGAGTGCGTGCGTAAGTGAATGCGTGTGTGTAAGTAACCAAAGCTTGGATTTGCATCGGCTTTTATAGAGTTTTCGAACGGATTTGATTGGTTGATTCGATCAACAGCCCGGATTAAGCTTGTTCGAACGGACGGTGGGAGATTTTTGAAAGTGGAGAAGAGGATGGAAGGTTTCCCTTTCCTTCAATTTCATCATTGAGATCCGAAGGGAAACTTCCATTTCGAAGGATGAGTTAAGAATTTGGAAGGGTCAGTTTAGCATGAGTTAGAATTAAATAAATTAAATTTATTTAATTTGGAAGTGAAGACGGATATGGCAACTCGCATAATTAAATAAATCATATTTAATTATGCTTAGAAATGAAATTAGGGTGAGGTGGAAAATATTAAATTAAATATTTAATATTTTAATTTGAGGAAGGTGAAGAATATTCCATTATTTGAATATTCAAAATATTCAAACGTTAGAATAAAATGATAATTAAATATAAATAAATTATGAAAATTTATTTAATTTAATTAAGCGGAAGGTAGAAGGTGGGATGAAGAAGATATTTCATTATTTAAATATTCAAATATTTAAACTTTAGAATAAAATGATAATTAAATATAAATAAATTATGAAAATTTATTTAATTCAATTTAGAGGAATGTGGGGAATGTTAATAATTAAAATTATTTATGGTAGAAGAATTAGAAAATGAACGATATAAATAAATAATTAAATTTATTTATATGTAGGTGACTTTAGGGGAATTAATTAAATAAATCATATTTAATTAATTAACAAGCTTAATCATGACCATTTTTTGATGTATACATTTTGCCCCTCTTTGAAGTGATGTGTAAAACACATTGCTTCAAAGAAAAATAAGATTTTTTCCCCTGATATGCCTTCGATATTTATGCTGATGATGCCCCCTCAGGAGGTAAATTACGGATGAGAGAGAGAGTGATTTAGCTCTCGACAGATGATGAAAAAGAAATGTCCCATTTTGAAAAAAAAAAAAGTCAAAAAGGCAGCAAACTTACCCATGGTTGACCTTTAAAAGGTAAAAAGGTTGAAAAAGACAAGTCATTTGCACTTTTGACTTTGGTGAATACTGTAGCTCTGAGAGTGACATCGCAACATGGAGATTCCCTATCATCACCACCGATTCGAGAGATCGCACTGATACCAGAGGCCAGCAGCATACAGACCACCGGTGAGTCGATCTAACCACCTATGCTTTCGAATTTTTTCGTTTGAATTAAAAAATTTCATTTTTCCGTAGATTGTAGATTTAAAAATGACGTTATAACGCATTTAGACGAGTTTGTGCGCTTTCAAAAAAATTTCCAGTGCTTAGAGTAGAAACAAATGCGCATATAGGATAGATTTTGAAATTTTGAAAAAACCAGTTTAGCGCATTCCGTGAAAACTAGCGCGCATATAGAGTAGGATAAAAAAATTTAGGGGTAGAGCGCATTTAGGGTAAATAGCGGCGCATAGAGTAAAAACGCGCATCCAGTGATTAGAATTGCACTTAGGATGAGTAAAGTGGCACATATAGGAAAACGTGCATATGAAGTCTATTTGAGCGCATCGGGAAAAAAGAACAGCGCATACAGGATTTAGCGCATCCCGTAAAAAGAACGGCGCACATGGGGTTTGAGCGCATACAGTCCACAGAGTGGCGCATATGGTAAAAATAGGCAGAATTAATGTTTTGATGATAGTAATGTGAAAATGATGATGTATATTGCTTCCTTAGTCAATAGATTGTGAAATTGTCATGGCATCATGCTGATATGGATAAAAATGATAGAATAATCAAATGATTGATTGATAACTTTGCTTCGTAGAGTAGAAGACAAAGAGTAAGTGTTTGATAAATTTGCTTCCCATGAATGAAAAACAAAGGGTAAAAGATTGATATGACTTCTGGTAAATTTTCTTTCTGTGATAGAAAACAAATAGTAATGGATTGTAGAATAGATTTGATATGATAGCCAGATAGATAAAGTGTGTATTGGTTTGCCTGATGGGATTGATTGTGTGATATGGGTCGTTGATTTGATGCATTGATATGAGTCATTGATATGAGTCCGATATAGTTCACTGATATAGATCACTTAATATGGGTCATTGATATAGGTCACTGATATAGGTCACTTGATAGATATGAGTCTAATTGATGTTGTTTGAATGATTGATATGATTCTAATGAATTATCCTTGTGATGAAAATAGGAGGTTTTCAAAAACCTCTAGATTAGAGAGCGACACTCAGTAGGATGGGATAAGATTCCTGAGTTGACACCTGCTGATATAGCCTTGATAGATACGTGTGGTTTGAGATCCTTGTTGGCAATGCCGCCGATTCGGGTCAATAGAGGGTTGTTGACGACACTTGCAAAGTGATGGCACTCGGAGCACAACACCTTTCATATACTGACTAGTGAGGTGACAGTGACTCCTGAGGATGTATATAGGATATTAGGTATCCCCATGGTTGGAGCCCTTGTGTATTATGATCACAAGGAGCTTGGGGGTACAGATGCTTTGAGGAGAGTGTACGGTGATGCATAGATAGCTGGATATTGGGTACCATTGGTTGATTTTTGAGGATATCCGGCCTTGCCGACAGTTTTGGGTGTGTTCATTGGAGAGCTCCTTTGTCCGGATCTCCGGGCAAAGGGATTATCAGTGGGATGGGGCAGGATTCTGGAGCAGATGTTGCTACAGCCGAGGAGATATGCATGGGGGAGTTGTATGTTAGCACATCTTTATCATGATTTGCACCAGGTGGTGTACAGAGGTTCCTCCATTTTGTCGTGTGGGGTTACACTGCTACAGATCTAGGCATGGGAGCATCTTGTTGTGACGAGACCGGCGTGCCCCAGATTTAGGCCACTAGGTAGGCTGTATATATATATATATATGTATGTTATGTTCCTTACCCAGCCCAAGCTGGGCAAGGTGGATTACTGGAGGTGACTGTTGGATGACATGGATACAGTTGTATGGCGACCATATCTTGATTGTGAGCCATGGGCCACAGATGATATAGAGATGTCATATGTATGCATTCCTTGGTTCCTGATAGGGTGGACTCCCTTCATTTTGGAGAGGTTTCTGGCATTGCGAGTACAGAGGCAGTTTGGATTCACACAGGGGATGCCACAGGGGGTTGCACACTATGCCCGAAGCAGATATGAGGCCAGATGGGGGCCATGTGTTTCTTACCAGATAGTGTATACAAAGTTCCAGACATTAGCGCCTGAGGCATGGGATGACAGGTGAGACATTATTGATGCGGGCATGTCTGATGAGTACTCAGCATATTTTCACATGCATCCCTTTCCTCGATTCACCAGTCTAGCACCGATTTTGGTAGCACCACAGCCAGGGGTAGTGAGACAGGAGGATGTGGCCAGCGGCAAGCAGAGAATAGTTGGAGGAGAGGAGGGAGCAGTTGGAGGAGAGGAGGTGGAGAGCGGGGATGAGGAGAGTTCAGATGATGATGATGATGGAGATGATGCTGAGGAGGAGGGACATGTGTTGGGGAGGTCGAGGCTAGATATTCTGAGGGGTGTCCAGATCGTGCGGTGGCCGAGGACAGGGATTGGGAGACAGACAGTGATCCGGATGGCATCCTCATCTCAGCAGGGGTAGATAGCCGCGCTTCAGGCTCAGGTGCAGACATTACAGGGTCAGCAGGGACAGTTATAGAGTCAGCTGGCGCAGGCACAGGCATTCATTTACAGCTACAGGCACAGCTAGTGCAGGCACAGGCATAGGCACAGGCACCTGCCCCAGACCCACAGTTAGCCTAGGTGATAGCAAAGAGAGATGCATTCAGACAGAGAGCAGTAGAGGCTGAGGGCGTGGCTCAGAGGCTGATGGGCACCGTAGAGAGTGCATCATTGCGAGATGCCATTGTAGAGGGCATGGAGATGGCATGAGAGGCTGAGTGCTACAGAGTGAGATATGAGGAGCCGTGTCCTCCAGAGCGCAAAGAGTCATACCCGCGGTCCCATAGCAGGACCAGGAGTAGATCACAGACACATACCCAGAGCAGGGGAGTGACAGGGCCTCGACAAGACCCAGATGCAGACACCAGTGGCAGACCACCTCCTTCCGGACCAGCTCCATCAAGGGCATTGACCAGTTAGTCTCGTGATGTATATCATTTTTGGAGCATGTATATGCCATTTTTTATCATATCTGATGTATTTTTCTTTAGACATTTTAGTTTCATTGGACATTTGGAAATTTGTACCATTTTTGATGAGCGATGATATGCAGCAGCGATGATTGTTTTAATGATGAGTTGATGTGCATTTATGATATGATGATGTGATGTGCATTTTTGAGATGATAATGTGATATGCATTTATTTTTCATATGTTATGGATTTTGGTATGCATTTGAATGATATGATGACTAACATGATATGCAGGATGATTCGATTATGATGTTTTTATTATGATGTTGATGTTTTGATAATGTGTACGAATGAGGTCATGCAGGTGGATGATTTATGATGTGATTATGAAAATGTATGTATGGAATGTTGATGTTTTGTATTTTTCAATGCAAGTAAAAGGTGACAACATGATAAAGAATGAATGTTGTGTTCATGATATGTATTATGATATGATGTGATGTAAAATGATATGAGTACTGATATGAAATGAGATAAGTAAATAGTGATGTATGATAAAATGATATGTGATAAAATATAATGATTTGTAATAAAATGACATGAGAAATGAAATGGATAATAATGGATGTGTAATGCTAATGAAATGATAAGGATATGATATGATGAAATGACGATATTGAGATGAAATAAATGATGATAATAAAAATGAGATGATATGAATAAAATGAATGATAATAATAGTGAAATGATATGCTTTGATAATGATAATGAAATGAATGATAATGATGTAATAAATAATGAGTGAAATGAGATGACAATGAGATGGTAATGACATGATAAAATATATGATATAAATGAAATGAATGATGGTGCAATACATGATAATGCAATAATGTAATGACGACAATGTAATAATAATGAATGAAATGATAATGGGAATGAATGATAAATGTAATGACTGATAATGATAATAGATGATAAATGTAATGGATGATAATGATAAAATGAAATGACTATAATATGGTAATGCAATGATGGGATGATAATGAGAATAACATAAATGATAATGATAACGAAAATGAATAAAGTGAATGGAATGATGATAATGGTAATGAAACTAACATGAAATTATAATAGAATGAAATGATGAAATGAATATGAAACTAATATGAAATGATAATGAATGATAATGGATGCAATGATGAAATGATAAGGAATGAAATGATAATGAAAATGAAATGAAATGAATGAAATGACTATAATGGTAATGCGATGATGAGATTATAATAATATAATGTAAATGATAATGAATGAAATGATGAAATGCCAATGAAACTAATATGAAATGATGAAATGATAATGCAATGATAAGACGATAATGATAATGAAATGATAATGAAACAAATGTTTGTATTGTCCTCCACAAATAGTCCAAAGAAATATGACAACCATTGACCTTTCAAAAACTCGTGATGCAAATCCAATATGCAGTGATGTACAATGACCTAAAATGAAATGCAACTAAATGAAACCAACCATTTTGTTGAGCCTTTTGGGTGATCCTGCTTAAATCATCATAGATCGTTTGAAAATGTTGGAAGTGTGTACAAGCATCAGAGGGGAAATTAGCACCAATGATGACCTGAGTATAACTTTCATGATTTTTGATATAGCAAGTGAACACAAGCATCTAGGTATAAATTGAACCAAGATGACCTGAGCATTTCTTGCATGAAACAGACAAAGACTAACCACCATCTGATGCAAATGTGGAACTATCATCAATGATAAACTTTGGAAATCATGTCTCGCGACATACTTGCAACAGATAGATGATTAACCTCAATACAACAGACAAAGAAAAATCATCCTCTTTCCTTGCCACTCTAGTTCAGTACATCATCGAGTGTGCTCCAGAGAAATGATATCGAAAATTAAACCATTGTTCAAAAATGAAATATTGTGATTCCAAACATTATTCAGATTAGAGATCATTCATGGTATGAGGTACGTAACTGAAGGCTACTGTGATATGTATCAATGATTGGATGTTTTGGTTTGATTTGGTTGTTTTGTTTTGCGTGATTGGTTTCGACGTTGTTGTCTAGCTGTTTTGGTAAAACTTGAAAGTTGATTGCCCCCAGTATACCCGTGTTTGCCATTGGTATTGACACAACTTGCTGAAATGAATATGTACAATAATCAAGCCATGGTAAGATGCTATTGCTCAAGGAAAATGATGATAGCATGGTGCTGGTGTGACTCTAAGATGATGAAAAAGATGCTTGAAAATGAAGGCTGAAAAGTTAAGTGCAAAACATGAACTAATAGATGGAGAGCTTCAAATAGCGTCTGTTTGCCAGATTTTCACTATTTATTTTTATTGCATTTTTTCATGTCAATAGACTGCCTGTTTGCCAGGTTTTCACCCTATGACTATTTTTTTAATATTTTTTTTCGCGCTACCGAGGTGCCTGTTTGCAAGGTTTTCACCAAGGTAACCATTTTTTTAGGACTTTTTCTGATTTTTTTGTATTTCTTCATAACTTTTTCTGATTTTTTTGTATTTTTTCAGGACTTTTTCTAATTTTTTTGTATTTCTTCAGGACATTTTCTAATTTTTTTTGTATTTTTTTCAGGACTTTTTCTGATGATGATAACCGCCTTAGACATAATACTTTTTCAGGTGCATGCTATTGATAGGTTCATCAAACAGGTCCCCTTCTGGCGTTGATAGTTTGTAGGCTCCTGAACCATAGACTGCGATAACCACATAAGGACCTAGCCAATTTGGTTCAAAATTTCCTTTCTTTTTCTCTGTCTTGCTAATTGCATGGGTTCTCTTTTAGAACAAGATCACCCACTTGAAAGGTGCGTGGCTTTACTTTGTGATTATAGCTGCGAGACATCATTTGTTGATATGTTTTTAGATGATCAGCTGCTCTTTGTCTCTTTTCATCTAGGAGTTCCAATTCTTGGAGTCGGGAGACTCTGTATTCATCATCTGTTGTAAGACCTTTCAATGATACTCTGAGTGAGGGAATCTCAACTTCTAAGGGCAATATGGCCTCTTCTCCATAGACAAGAGCGAATGGTGTTGCTCCTATTGGTGTGCGGATAATGGTTCTGTAGGCCCATAGAGGAGGATTGAGTTGAACGTGCCAATCCTTCCCTGAATCATTCATAGTCTTTTTCAAGATTTTCAATATTGTTTTATTTGAGGCCTTTGCTTGGCCATTCCCTTGTGGATAGTACGGTGTTGAATATCTATGCTGAATGTGAAATCTCTCACAAAGTTCATCAACATCCTAATTTTTGAACAGACGTCCATTATCTGTAATAATGGAGTTGGGGATGCCATACCGACAAATAATATAGTTGAGTATGAATGATGATATTTGTTTTCCGGTAACTTTAGTAAGAGGTACTGCCTCAATCCACTTGGTAAAATATTCAGTAGCTGTGATGATGAACTTATGCCCATTTGATGAAGAAGGATGAATCTTGCCCACTATATCTAACCCCCATTGAGAAAATGGCTAGGTTGGCGTGAATGGTTGAAGTTCTTGTGTAGGAGCATGAATGAGACTCCCATGAATCTGACATTTTGAGCATGTTTTCACAAAAGTGAATGATTCCCTCTCCATTATAGGCCAGTAGTAACCCATTCTAATCAATTTATTGGATAAGGTTAGTCCACTCGAATGAGTACCACAGATGCCACCATGAACCTCTTGTAAAGCTTTGTCAGATTCCTCACGTTCAAGAAATCGGAGTAAAGTACCATCAAGACCTCGGCGATAAAGGGTGTCAACGATAAGAGTGTAGCGAGCGGATTGGCGGATAAAATTGCATTTTTGGTTACGGGATAAATCGGGTGGTAAGATATCATCTTTGAGGTAGGCATAAATTTTTCCGTACCAAGGCGAATCGGATCCTACCAAATGGCAAATGATTTGGCTTTCAGGTGTATCATAAGCAGGTGTAAATGATTGTTCCACTAGAAATTCATAACGATTATGAGTTTCTGGGAGTTGTAACAATGATGCGATCATAGCCATGGCGTCAGCTGCTTTATTATCAAGCCTTGGAATTTGTGTGAATTTGATGTCCACAAAATATTTCTTGAAGTCATCAACCATCTTTTTATATGGTAATAGTTTGTCATCTTTGGTTTGATAATCATTATTGATCTAATAAATGACCAGCTGTGAGTCGCCATACACCTGTAATTCTGTAATTCTCCATTCTAGTGCTATTTTGAGTCTAGTGATCAATGCTTCATATTCGGCTATGTTGTTGGTGCATGGAAACATTAGCCTATATGATCAAGGAATGGTGTGCCCTTGAGGGGTGACAAAAAGTATGCCTACCTCTGATCCATGTTGAGTGAAAGAACCATCAAAATATAAGGACCATGGTTGTTTAGATTTTGCAATAAAGACATCAACATCTGGAAATTCAATGTGCAGGAGATCTACTTGTAGTGGTGCTTCAGCTAATTGATCGGCGATAACTTGTCCTTTGATTGCCTTGCGATCAACATAATGAATGTCAAACTCACTCAGAATCATTATCCACTTTGCTAACCTTCCTGTCAATGATGCTTTGCTTAACAAATACTTGAGTGGATCAATCTTTGAAACCATATTGGTTGTATGGGTTAACATGTAATGCCAAAATTTCTGTGAAGCAAAGACTACTGCTAGACAAGCCTTCTCGATAGAAGTGTAGTTGAGCTCATGACTTGTTAGTGTTCTGCTGATGTAGTAGATTGCACGTTCCTTTCCTGTAAAGTATTCTTGCGCTAGCAGTGCCCCCAGAGATGTCTCTGTTGCAACAATGTATAAGATTAGGGGTTTGTTTGGATTTGGTGGTATAAGAACTGGTGGAGTCATTAAATACTATTTGATTTGTTGAAACGCCAATTCACATTTGTCATCCCACTTGAAAGGAACATTTTTATGCAGTAGATGTGTGAAAGGTAAACTTTTATTGGCCAATTGTGCAATGAACCTCTGTATAGATTGAAGTCATCCTTGCAGTGATCTCAACTGACTGATGTTCTTTGGTGGAGGCATTTCCATAATTACATGTACTTTTTTCGGATCTACTTCAATTCCTTTTTTTGAAACAATGTACCCCAAGAGTTTTCCAGATTTGACCCCAAAAACACATTTCTTAGGGTTGAGATGAACTTTGAATTTCTCTAGTCTTGCAAATATTTTGGACAATATTTCAAGATGTCCTTCTCTAGTGTATGATTTTACCAATATGTCATCTACATAATCTTCCATGGAGATATGCATCATGTCATGAAAGATTGTAGTCATGGCTCTTTGGTAGGTAGCCCCAGCATTCTTTAGACCAAAAGGCATGACGTTCCAACAATAAGTTCCCCATGGTCATGTGAAAGTTGTTTTCTCCTGGTCTTCAGGTGCAATCTTGATTTGGTTGTAACCAGAAAACCCATCCATTAATGAATACATGGCATGGCCAGCTGTCAGATCAACTATGGTGTCAATGTTTGGCAGTTGGAAATCATCCTTAGGACATGCTTTATTAAGATCTTTGAAATCTGTGCATATTCTCACAGTTTTATCTGGCTTGGATACAGGAACAATGTTAGAGATCCATTCTGCATAATCGATTGGTCTTATGAAGCCCACATCAAGGAGTTTTCTCAGTTCTTCCTTCACCAATAATGCAACATGCGGGTGCATCTTTCTGAGTTTTTGTTTCACTGGCTTGGCCCCTAGTTTGATAGACAAGTGATGCGTGATAAGATCGGGATCAAGACCAGGCATGTCAGTGTAAGACCAGGGAAAATTGACTTGATTTTCTTTCAAGAATTTCATGAACTCTGGTATTTCTTTTTCTGTCATTGATGCAGCTAACTGTAAAATTCTTGGTTTGTCGGAAGTCTCAAGATTAACAACATTTGTAGGCTCAATCAAAATAGGCGATCGCTCATGGTAGTGCTCCGGGAGAGTGTCAATATTCCCATCGTCTGGTGCCTCAAAGAGGTTTTCACCATCTGATATGCTCTTTATTTTATCTTTTGTTTGATCTAATACTGCCAGATTCTGGTTTTCACCATTAGATCTTTCTTTTTTGTTTTTACTTTTGTAGCTGGAAGACTTGACACTCTCCTGATAAAAAACTCTATGTCAAAAATCGCTGGCGGAACAATCATTTGTATCATTTGTGGAAAGGAAGTTTACGATAGCTTCATCATTTGGAAACATGGGTATGTCAATAGGTTCGGTTGAATCCCAATCAATGAGATCAGGATAAATTAAAGATAGTGGATCGTCAGGTTGTGTGAAATCGGCTATGGTTATAGTCATAATGGAGTGGTCTATAGGATCCGAGGTATGAGGTGGGTCAATGATGATACTATCCTCATGATAATCTTGTTCGTTTAGATCTGATTCAATATCACTAGAATCATAGTCAATTTGTGGTTTAGATTCTTGCAGTTGGGACCCTGAACCTTGACCTTCAATTAGAGTTGGAGCATACTGGTGTATTACATTAACTTCTTTGTCCCTCTAGAACTCATCATTGTAAATGGTGTCCCATTCATATTCAGTAGAGTCTGTGTCAGAATTGTTATCCAAAAAGTTCTGAACTGTTGTCAAACATGCTTCTTGTGAATCTGAGCCTTCTTGCAGGGCGAAGACAGTGTCATGCGGTTGTTTGGATGTGCTTTCTTTGGAGTGAGTATCATAGCCCAATCTAGTTTTCTCTTTTGCAGCGAGTCTGCGGAGGTGAATGGGTTCAACTACTCCTTCCTTCCTTTTTCCGATAGGCCCTTCATCATAGCCCATCTTCTGCATGATTGAATACCCTTTTCCATATTTGTCTGTGGGTAATTTGACATTAGGGTCTGCTTCATCTTCATCTTTATAGAGCCAGTTTAAAATTTCTATATCCTTAGGATTTTCCATGGGGAATTTTTCTTTGATGAATTGTCCATTAAATTTTGTGATTGGCTCTATTGGTGTTTGCTTTGATGTTGATGCTGCTGATATTTGATGTTCCCTGATAGACGGTTGTCCATGTGATCGAGGTGATGTAGGTAGATTGGCAAGACAAAGAGAGTATTCTCCAACTCCATGATCCTTGAATTTCATATTTTTGTCAAAACTATTGGTCAATTGACTGATTTGTGTGTCAATCTTTAGAGAAGTCCTAGCATGAGTTTCTCGATTGTTAGGAACCAAAGTATCTTGACTGGCTTTTATGTTGGCACAAGTTTGAATATTGGAATTATCAGCAGGTATTGTGATTTCCTGTCCATCATAAGGAAACTTAAGACATTGATGATAGGTTGATGGGACAACTTGCATTTCGTGGATCCAAGGACGACCCAACAAGATGTTATATGCAAGATCTCGATCCAGTACTTGACAAAAGGTACTCTTTATAATAGGTCCCACTCTAATTGGTAGCATGATTAGACCCTTGGATGCTCTTTCTTCATCATCATAAGATTTTATGGTAATCTTTCTTCTGAAATAAATGGAGTCTTCAGAAAATCCTAAAGCCTTAACCAACTTCATGGTACAGATGTTTAAACCAGCACCTCCATCTATTAGAACTCATCTGATACGAAACTTGTGAATCATGACTTCTAAGTACAATGATGAATTATGGGGATGAGTTATGGAAACGTCATATTTTTTAGAGAATGAAAGGAAAGTGGGTGAGCACAAGTGTCCTACCATGGCTTGAAATTGATTCACATCCAAGTTAGTGGATACATTAGTTTCAACGAGGGCTTTTTCTAGAATTTCCTTATGGGCTGGGGAAATCTTCAATAGTTCCAGAATGGAAATTTGAGTGGGGGTTTTCCGAAGTTGGTTGACCAAATCATATTGATGTTGAGGTGGAGGTTCAGTGGATTTTGAAGAGGCTCCTTTTAAGACAACTTTAGCTTGCGCTCTTGTTGTTGCGTTGACTTCTCTATATTCCACCTTCTTGTTAACTTTAATGACATTCACCCACTCGTCGTCTGCATAGAGATGGTTGATTATATGATCATCATTGATATGATTCACATTTTTTTCAGAAGACTCACCCTTTTGATAATTGGGCAAAGGGTTGTGAAATGCTTGGTGGTCTGTGTTGGTTTGTTGATTTCCTTCTATTGTGATGATGTCATTGTTGATTAAGTCTTGAATGGCATTCTTCAAGGCTTGGCAATTGTTTGTGCGATGACCTTTACACTGATGATAATCACAATAGTATGCCTCATTCCATGATGGAGGCTTTACACTGGGTTCATAATTTTGTTGAGGTGGCAAAGTAATGACATTTTTGGCCATCAACTCTTTGAATGCGGATTCTACAGATTGACCCAATGGAGTAAAAGTTCTTCTATTCGAAAAAAATGAAAATATTTGTGGATTTGCATTCGAGGTGTTGCCTAAGGAATTGTGATTGTTATTGGTTCCTCGGTAACCTTGGTTGTTGGAAGTCCCTTGATGGGGAGTAGAGTGTTGATTTGTATTGTTCCTTAGAGAAGGAGGATTATTTCTGTGATTTGCAATCGAGTTGACATTGTTGTTGCGACTGTTTGGAGTACTGAGGACAAATGGTTTGGTCGAGGCATGATTTGCATCCACAACACCATCATTCACCATATTTTTGTTGCGAGTCTAAATTTGGACTTGTCCTGATTATTGTGATGGTTGGATGAGCTAGGATTTTCTTTATCATGTTTTATTATTCCTCTTTTGACCAAAGCATTTTCAATGGTTATGGCATCTTCAATCATCTTCTCAAAAGAAGAAGGACAATGTAAGTTCAAATGATAGCTCATTTCAGAATTTAAACTGTTAATGAAAGTAACCATATTTTCCTTTTCAGGAACATGACATGGATATCTGGCGAACATTCTTCTCCACCTTTGAAGAAATGTAATGAAAGATTCACCAGGTTTTTGTGCAACTTTGCAAAGATCTATCATGTGATCTGGTGTTGTATGTTGTAGGTATATTGTGATATGAATAGGTTGATCAATTCTTCAAATGTCCTGACGGGAGGTGTAATCTTAGATAATCATTCCATAGAGTGAACTCCAAGACTCCTAGGAAACAGTCGCATCAAGTAAGTATCTTCATGAGCGAATTCCAATGTCAGGTTTCTGAAGTCTCTAACGTGATCTATTGGATCTGATTTCCCATTATAGCGATCAAATTTTGGCATTTCACAATGTTTGGGAAAAGGAATCATGTTAAGACTTCTATTGAAAGGATAAGGACAGATGTCCTCCAGAGTGTATTTCTTTGTGGTTGTTCCTCCTTGTAACTCCCTAACTTGTCCTTGAAGTGCCTTGATTTGTTGGGTCAAAGCACTAAGATCAGAAAGGGGTGTTTCTTCAGGTTTGTTTTTCAAATTTTCAGTATTAAAGTCATGAGGCAATTTAGCCCCTTGTTCGGCTAGAGAGAAAAAATATTTTTCCTTATCTCATTGCAAGATCTTTTCGATGGCTTTATGGAATTTTGGATCTTGTTCAACCTCTCTAAGATGCTCCTCATCTTGTTCCTCATCACTATCTATCTATGTTTTGTTCATGTCTTTGTATTGGTGGAACATATTTTCTTCTCTTTTATCCGTATCTTGGTCAAAAAGTTGATTACGATTCATGATGTAAAGAGGATTGCTGCTTTTACCTTCTTCTTGAACGTTTTGAGTATGTCCTTCTTGTTGAATTTCGTCCTTCAATTTATTGAATTGGGATCTTGTGAAGATAGGCATATGATTTTGAAAATTCTTCTAAACTTAGATCCTAGTTTTGACAAGTGCGATGATGATGATATCTTGATCCGATAAAATATGGAATCTTATGATATGATCAAGGATGCTTCTAATTTATTGATTCTGGCTTCCAATTGATGAAGGATTTTAGAATCCTGTTGGGGAAGTTGAACCAAAAATTAGAAAGCCGTTTGAGAGATGCACTCTTAAAGTTTTGATCTTTGTTTTTCGAAGAAAGGCTCCAAAATCACTGAAGGATTTGATTGGGATGTGAAGGATATTCTATAGAAGGTTGTGGTATGTTGTCAAATTCAAGAGGTTGGTTATGATTATGCCATTGTGATAGAGCTAATCTCTGATAATAAGCTCGAGAATCTAAGGGATCTACAACATACTCATCAGTGAATCCTCTAACAAAGTCTTGGTATCTGTGAAGAAATCCTCGGTAATGAAGCAAGACTTGTCGACTCTTGTACAAGAATTTTCTCTTTTGCAGTGTTTTCTTGTATCCTAATGGTTTCTTGAGTTTTCTGATTCTCTTGGAAATTGATTTCTTGGGAAATTTTGTTGACTTCCAATCTCTAAGCATGGGAAAAGTATTGGGAATGTTATTGGACCAATGGTATGAATTTTTTTTGAGTGATTTCAGTTGTTTTTCTTCATGTTCATTTTGGATGATCTCTTTATCTGAATTAATGTGATGGAAGACACAACAAACATTTTGAAAATAGTTGTTCTTAAAGCCCTATACTAACATGAAGTGTTTGATCAAGGAAATGTTTTCAACAAATGTTTTCATAGGTTTTGCACATGAAAAACAATTCAAACAGACTCACTCTTAGATGCTCAAGTAGGTCACTCTAGTAATCAACAGCCCACATCTTAGAACTGCGTCGACTCACATAGCCGTGTCGCCCCCAAAGGGGCACCCATGTTTTTGTCTTTTCTAGGAACATACTCAGAGTTATGGAAGTGGATACTGGATCCCCTAAGCAAACGGTCCTTGGCAGTTATATGGTGAGTATCTTGGGGGCAGATTCTTCCCTCCCCTTGCACTGTGATTATTAGAATGTTTGGAAACTGACTCGGCTGACCACTACACTAGGTTCGTAGTAAGGATTTCCATTCGGTACGAAAATAATAAACTCCCTCAGGAGACCTCCCAACCTTTAGAACAAAGGCTTTGGGGATGGTTATCTTGCACACTACTGGAAAAAGAGGGTTTCCCCATATTTGCTTTAAATTTTATAGTGGGGCAAAATAGCCTGGCTTTGGCTTGAACCCACTTGAGTCATTCCCTTAGGGTGAGTACTTTTTCCCACTACGGTAGGCTCTCTAAAGGATGTAATTAAAGCAGTAAAATTCATGAAATGAAAAGGCAAGTCTAGTATTCTAATCACCCAGTTAAGGGGAGAGCATAGACCTATTGCCACAATCAAAGAAAATAGATGTTATTTTTAAATTCCAAATCACAATGATCTAATCTAAGTGAAGATATTGCTTCACCAAAAAAAAATTGTTCAATTTTGACTGCAAGATCATTGTTTGGTGACTATCCTGGATTGCTTCATTTTATCCACATGTGGCTACCCTAGGATTGCTTCATTTTAAAACTCCGAAAAAGAAAAAAAGAAAAAAAAATTCTGTCTGTGGAAGGCGTCAGACTCATAATTCTGTATTTTTGTTACAGTCTATATGCACCCGAATAGAAGCTATATGCACCATAAAATATATGCACTGGAACAGAGGGTATATGCGCCAGAACAGAGGGTAAATGCGCTAGAACAGAGGGTATCTACACCAGAAGAAAGATTTATATGCTTTAAAAACATTTACTGTGTATGCCAAAAGAAAGATACAGTATGTGCCTAAACAGTCACGGTATGTGCCTAAACAGTCACGGTATGCGCCTAAACAGTCACGGTATGTGCTCCGAAATCCTGCAAAACAAAAAGTTAAAATCCCGTATGCGCTACAGAAAATTTTGAATGCGCCTAAACACCAAATTTTTCCTAAAAAGATGATTCCAGAACGCGGAAACTATCAACTGAAACTTGCAGAAAATGTTAAATTCATGGGTTTGGGCCCCATGGTGGGTGCCATTTTATGTGTGTGTGAAAATTGTACCAATGTAGATGAAATCAAACACATATTAATAAGACATTATATCAGAAAAACTGAAAAAGAAACAGAAATACGCAAACCGTAACAGCATCTTCCCAAAATCATCTTACCTTCATCTAACTCCAATGTTTTGTTGCTTTGACTAGCTCTCAGATCAGTAGACCAATGCTCAACAAAATGACAGCTAAAGAACGAGATTTAAATAAAAATGCATATTATGCTAAATGCAAAGCTATGCTAAAATGAAAGTATGGCTGTAATGCTGAAAATGATATGAATGCATAAGCTGATTGTATGAACGTAGGTATCGCGAAGGTAGTGCATGTGTAAGTGAATGTGTGCGTGTAAGTAACCAAAGCTTGGATTTGCATCGGCATTTATAGAGTTTTCGCGAGGATTTGATGGGCTGATTCGATCAACGGCCCGGATTAAGCTTGTTCGAATGGACGGCGGGAGATTTTCAAAAGTGGAGAAGAGGATGGAAGGTTTCCCTTTGCTTCAATTTTCGTCATTGAGATCCGAAGGGAAACTTCCATTTCGAAGGATGAGTTGAGAATTTGGAAGGGTGAGTTTAGCATGAGTTAGAAATTAAATAAAATATATTTATTTAATTTGGAAGTGAAGATGAAAATGCAAACTCACATAATTAAATAAATCATATTTAATTATGTTTAGAAATGAAATTAGGGTGAGGTGGAAAATATTAAATTAAATATTTAATATTTTAATTTGAGGAAGGTGAAGAATATTCCATTATTTGAATATTCAAAATATTCAAACTTTAGAACCAAATGATAATTAAATATAAATAAATTATGAAAATTTATTTAATTTAAT
>VDFB02289993.1:0-10363 GCA_007258455.2 Sequoia sempervirens
TACTAAACCTATATGAGAATTAAGTATACATTGATCGAAAATGGTTTTTTAATCTTAATATTTGCAGTCATTAATTCCTAAAATATAGTTTTGTTAATACTTCTAATCTTACTCTTCCTAAATTTTCTATTAAAGGTTTTGTTATTATTCGATGAGATCCTTTGGGAACTATTATTTTCTTATCTAGAATCAAGCCCTATTTCACTTCACCTGTTATTCCATGTTATGATAGGGGATAAATTTCTTATTATAAACTCCTTCACGGAAAACCTTCGATTCATGCAATAGGGATTGTTCCATCTAATTCTATCAATATGTAATTTTTTTATATGGAAGTAAAACTTTCATGATTACATTAGATAATGATCTATTGTATTATTCCAAAATTAGAGATGAACTACTTTATTTTTATATTCCCCTTTAGTTACTTTAAAAATAACTACATATATTTCTCTTATACAATTATTTAAGGGGGCATATACTCTCACAACCCTTGTAATTTTGACATTTTTTCCTTTTATATGTATAATGTTTATGTTGGATTATTTTTTATTTATTGGCATACTTGGTATTATTGGTTGTATTATTCTAACATATACATATTGTAGATTTTTGTGTTTTTTGACGTGCTTGTTTTGCCTATCTTAGTTCAAGCGAATCAACTCCTTGATCAAACATACTGTATATCATTCTATGTATCCAAAATGTTTGATTATTTAAATGTTTTTATTTTAGCATTTATTTTTTATACTTTAATTATGTTTTATCATATATTGACATTAGCCCATTAAAGTGAAAGAAAATATGATGTTAAGAATTTCATACACTACAATATTAATTTATATTTCATGCTCGTGTTTTAGCATCTATATCCATGTAGCATAATTTTAGGGCCCATTTAACCCTCTTTCCTAACCTTCTCCTAGATTTAAGTTGAAATCTCATATTTTCTTACTTAATTATGTTAAATTTCATATTTTTATGTATTTTTCATCTTCTAACATTTTATTATTTAGTATTTTTTCAAACATTAAATACACAATTATATAAAAATCTTCATGACTTTAAAAATATCCAAACAATTTTTTTTTTAAATCATTCTTCTTACTTGAGTAAAAAATTCTAACTAAGACATTTTAAATTATTTTTAATTAAATTTATCTTTAATTAATTAAAGATTTAATCAAAAGTCAAAGACAATTATCCTCTTATCATTCTATTTTTTATTTAGACTACTTTTTAATACAAATTATTGTATTTTCAAAATGCATGTTCTCTCACTACCATTTTAAAATGATAAATCTTCATGTTTTATAAAATAAATTCAATATTCCATTCTTGACATCTTTACAATGTAATGCCCCTCCATTTTGAATGTTTGGCTCGACAAGTGTTTGCTTTGTGATGATTGTGTCTGATTATGTGTTGACTTTGGAACTTGGTTGCTTCTAATTTCAATGGTTAAATGATGTGAAAGTTATATTTCGATGTGGTGTGATTTTATTTTGATGCTATCTTTATGACATGTTTTGGATTAACTTAGAAGATTTTTGATAAAATGATGTTTTATGTTGTTGATCATATCATTGATGTTAGATGCGTCAGTTAGTGATATTGTATTAGTGGAGGGGATGAGATTGTATCACTCGCTTGCGAGCGCCCTCCAATTCTAAGATTTCCTCTTCACGGTGTGTTTGATCATATTATATATATATATTGCACGTTCGACATGCTCTTTGTTGCAGGTTGGCAGGTACATGACATCAACTCCACCTAATTCATAGGTTTAAGCATGTCCATTGACCAACGGTAATCGATTGGGAGATAGTAGCTAGGTATTTCGTGCCAAGTCATCACCCTAGTCATAGTGTGTCATCGGGTCGTTGTCGGGTTAGTTGTTTTGATTTGGCCCTTTTCACCTTGAGTGTTTATTTAATTTCAATTTTAAAGTTTATTAAATGTTAGGTGTAATTTAATTGATGATTAAATGTATTTAGTTGTAATGTTGAAATACTAATTATTTTATTGATTTGTTTGATTTAATTAATAAAATAATTTTTGGGTTATTGATTGATTTGATTAATTAATAAAATTAAATCAAGTTTAATGATTAATTAGATTAATGGTGAAATATTAATTAAAATAGTTGTTTTGGCATTATTATATATTTAGATTCAAATTTAAATTGGAAATGGAAATTATAGTGCATATTAATATTTAATTAAAATAAAAATAAGAATCTTGTTTGAATAGTTATAGTTAAATATAAATAAATAAATAAATGATAATGTGTTTTAATTTCACTTTTGAAAATGGTAGATGAAATAAATTCCTTTCCTTTGAAATGTTTTTGTTTTAATGAATTTGGAAAAATGAATGAAGTTTGAATTAAAAATCAGAAATTTGTTTTAAAATTAAAAATTAGAAATATTCCACAAATGTTTTAAAATATATTTGAGGTGAGGTGGGATTTTAGGATTTTTGACTTGGTGCAAGGGAAAAACCCTATTTTCAGCATAATGCAATCTCATCTAAGTTTCAATTGGTCCGAAAAGTTAGGAAAGAATTCTCTTGAGAGTGGTGGCAGTTTGGTTATGAGAAGGAGATTGAAGGTTTGCTTGGGCTGGAATTTGAAGAGGGTTTAGAGAAGCTCCATTTGGAGATCTTCAAGCTTTGGAGAAAATCCCGGGTTCCTCTTGTTCTTGCTTTGTTCATTTTGAAAATAGTTTTAAATCCTTAATATGTTGTTTGGAAATCCTTGAAGGAAGTTTAAGGAGGCTTAATGAAAATACATGAAAATTTGTTTCAAATTGGCAATGTGGAAACTTGGGAAGGGATTGCTAGAATGAAAGATTTAACTATTTGTCAAGGTGGGAAAACCGAGGAAAAATTTATCATATTATTGTGCTTTTATATATTATTTCTTCTTAGTCTTTTCCTCAAGAATTTGCCCAATTTGGGTTGTGAAATGATATATTCATATATTTATCCACTTACATATTTTCTGAGATAAATCTATGCAAGGCTGGGAGTTTTCTTTTCAAAATTTATAGCATGTGAAATTTATTGGGGATTTTGATTTTCGTTTTCTTTTTAAGCGAGAATTATTTAAAAATAAAAATAAATTTGTTTTTGTTTTCGTATTAGGGGCTGCCCATAGCCACCCCCCCATCATAAGAGTGGGCATCGTAGCTCCCATGGTTGAGGAGGGAGGCTACAAGCGCCACCCGCAGAGCCTCCCTATTAGGGAATACCTGGCTGACTTTGGGACTATTGTCCCATGCTTTTATTTTAATTTTTCTTTTTTTAATTTTTTTTTAAAAATTTTAGAATTTTTTTATAATATTATATATATAGTTTTTATATTATATATACAATATATATATATATATATATATATTATAGGTGTATATATATAATATAATATGTTTTATATAAAATATTTATATAATGTATTTTCCATTAGAATAATTTGTTATAAGGAATTTTTAAATGGGTGTCTAAATTTATATTTAAATAATTTATTTATATACAAATAATGTTAATATTTTATTTGACATATTTAAATAATGTTAAATATTAAATAGGAATTTTAAAATGATTATGTGACTATTATAGTGAAGGAAGTTGATATTATAATAATAATTTGTAATATGGAAAACTTTAATTAGCTGATTTAAAATATGTTTAAATAATTATATAATTAAACGAATACATTTTATAATTGCATATATATACACATTATGTATATGTATATATATATATATACTTTTACATGTATATGTAATATATAGTTAAATTCAAGTATAAATTAATGTATAATGTATATGAAAAGGCAAAAATTATAATCAAATGTTTTAATTAAAAGTTAGTTTTGTAATCAAACGACTATTTACAAGTTGATTAAATGGGTTTATTTTAAAAGATTATTTTAATCCTTATCCATAATTGAGAAAATAGAATTAAAATATTAAATTTGAATTCCTCAATGGTGTCAGGTGAATATTAGATAATTTAATGATTATTGAAAGAGTTGATTTTATAAACAAATATCCTTAGAGATTTCATTTCCAAATTATCATGAATAACTAGTAAACTTTAGAATATTAAATAATGTGTTAAAGGCATATATTTAAATGATGTTTTAATATTTAAAATAGGAATTTGAAATGATTATCCCATTTGTATAAGCGGAAGGGAAATTGATGAATAAACAAACATTTCTTAATTAAAATATTGAAATTGATTAATTGTAGTTTGAGCAAGTAGATTTAATTATTGGTTTAAATTCTTTAATGTTGACAAGGTGTTTTAGATAATTAAATATATACTATTAAGTGTATTTGTTTTGGAATATAATGGTATTCAAGTAGAGATAAGAATTAGTTGATTTATTTAATGCTAAATTGAAATAAAGGCAAATTGATTTGATCTAAATGTCTATTTTTCAAGATGTTTAATTATAGAATATGATTGCAGTGAGAGTAGATGATGAACTTATTAATTAATCGAAATGATTTATTAAACAAGTGGTTTTATTTATAGTATATGATCGTGAAACTTAGAGAGAATGGTTGATTTTAATTTTAATCAGATGACTGCATTTATTAAAGTGTTTTGATTATGAATATAATTGTGAAATTTAGAGTTAATGAATGATTTATTTTAGTCAAAATGACTTTAATCATCATGATGCTTTGATTTTGAATTTAATTGTGAGCCTTAGAGTAAAATGATTGGTTTTTAAATATTTTCGTGTTGTGAAATGAAATTGGTGCATTGGATTTGAATACTTGCAAGAAATGAAAACTATGATTGACTGGATTTAGGAAATCTGAACATTAGTTTATTTAACTACTCGAAATGCTTTTAGTGTTTATATGTTCTTTCTCAATGTTGGTGGAATAGAGTAGATGTTTGAAGTCTTCCAGATAAGGGTTCGTTTGTCGGTATGGGTTGTTGTTATGTTGGCCAACTTTTGATGTGTTGTGGAAAATGTGCATAGTTACACCAGTTTGTTTCACTTAGTTTTAATGAACGGGGATGGTGTGTGCCTCCTTGGGATTAGGAGAGGGTTATGTAATTTTGTGCCTCCTTTGGAAGGAGTGGGTTGTTGTGACCCTGTTTTCCTCCAGTGTTTGGAGAGGGTTTGACCTTGTTGCCTCTACTGTTTGGAGAGGGTCTTGACCTTGTTACCTCCTTGAAATGAAGAGGTCATATTTATCAAGTTACCTATTGTGGTTTTCACCATGTGTGTTGTCTTAGAGGAGTGGCTTGTAATGGGGGCCGATGCACAAAGTGGTGTCAGGGATAACCCTTTGCAAGTTGGTTAATTCAATGATAACTAAATAAACTTTTAGAAGCTTAGGTTGCATCAAACATTAAACAAGATTAATTATACCTCGCTCATGGACCCAAGGGCTTGTCTAGACTTGGGATGAGACGGGAAGGCCTAGAATGGCAAGATCATCTACCTCATCTTCATGAGAGGTATTTGATTCTGCATGAGTAAGCATGGGTGTCAGGATTTCGGTAGAGGCCACCAGGATAACCCAAGGTGGGGGCCGGAGCCTAGGAAGATTCCTAGAGGATATCCCTTGATGAGCTATGTGATGACACTCTTCCTAAGTCAACATTTTGTACTTGATATTTGTGACACTCTTAATCTATTCTATGTTCGAAAGTAATGTAACCTATGTCGGTGTTCTGAGAGTCATACCTAGAGTTGTGCGTATGACCATTTATTTCATGTGATGTGTACTTGTATTTATTTCGTATCAGTTTTGTGTAGCCTGTGTCTAGTGGTAGATGGTCTTGTGTGGGAATTCCTTGTTACTATCTCCTAGCACAGAGGGAGTGGAACCTTTGGGTTCCACGTGGTTGGGTGGCATGTGCTTCTTAATCCGTTGGTTCTTCTTCTTGTTCGTGTGGTCGTGATTTCCAGTTGGAGAGCTCGTGGGAAATCAATTTCTTCTCATGCCTTATTCTCTCAGTACTTATTGTATTTTATTACCCCTCATTTGTTATCGAGGTGGAATTTGTAATATGTAATCATACTAGTTGGATTTACCTGATTCAGGGAAAGAGTGTTCTAATCATGTTGTAAGTTATATTATTGGAATTAATTGGTATCTCATAACCTTGGATGTAATTTATTATGAATGGAATGTATGTGAACTTTAATTGTTAAGTAATTATATGGTGTGGTTTTAATTCATGTTCTGTGTATGGTTTAAGTAACACGGTCTCGTTACCTTAGGGGATAGGTTGGCAATAGTTAGTGACTTGTATGCTAATTGTTCCTTTTTGAAAAAAAGAAAAAAATATAGTTCGTTTGTGTAGTAAATTGCAACTTCCCCTAGGGTTGCGTGGTGGGGGCGTTACATACATGGAGAAAAATAAAGAATCTTCATTCTAATCATACAACTATATTTTTGAAATGCATGTTCCTCTTGCTACTATTTTATAAAATACTTACAATAGTCCATTCTTTATACCATTACAAGAAACAAAAGAAATAGTTTTCATTCTAATCATACAATGTCTTATAATAGCTTTCTCTATTTTCATAATATGTTGGATCTTATTGTAACGCCCCGCCGTGCGAACCCCAAAGGACAATCACACGAAAATTACCGCACAATTTTTTTTTAAGTAAACATAACATACATGTAATCATGAATTTCATCTAAATAGATTCATTAACACATACATCCCTTTGGGTACACGAGGATTCATTACGTGACTTAGATCCATACAATAGTAACAAAGAATAAACCCAAAGATATAAATTAAACAATAACAACTATAACACATACACGAAAAATTCATTGATAAGAAGCCATCTGAAAACATAAATACAACATATACATGATTAACTTAACACATTAAATAACAATCACCATGGCCAATATCCACACAAGGTTTAATGTTACATTACATTACAGTACAATGTTTAAGAAGTACAATGATACAAAAGTGTTCCAAATATGAATGGAAACCATACACAAGATGCCATGATACAATAATTAGAGAAATACAAGTATCAAAACTGGCTCCAAGATAGATACAACTCTGGAGTCACTGCAACTGCACCAATCTGCACCTCTCGATCCTTGACTGGGGACCCAATGGGGTGCTTAGCATGTTCCACCCGACCATGTGAGTCCGAAGACCCACCCCCCGTGCTAGGAGCTAACAAGAAAGAGACCTCAACCAAGAACATCCACGCAGAGAACCACAAGACTCAACGTCATACAAAAGTATCATAACACTTAGGGATTACAATGACATAATCAACCACATCCAAGAGTCATAAATTTCATCACATGAATCAAAGCAATAACTAGTAAACAAATAACCAAAGGATGATCATGAAACACTTCCAAAAACATAATACAATTCCAATAACATCATATAACAGTACCATAAGAGTACAAGGTCAAAACCCAAACATCAACAAGATTTATACAAGACCAAAGAATACACCAAAGATCAAATAGGGTAAAACCATAAATCAATTCAAACAATTCAAGACAAAGAACCACTTCCAGAGGATTTCCAAAGAAGCAACATAATAAGGAGTGTTAGAGGAGAGTGTCATCACATGGCTTAACATGGATTATCCAGGCTACCACTATATAGCAAGGGCAGCCTCTAGTCTTGGCCAATTATCGGGGCATCGAGCACTAGGGTAGCCTCCATCTATGGTTATCCGGGCTACCTATCTCAAGGAACCGCTCCATAGGGTTGCTCATCTGCGGTATTAACCTTTCATGAAACCAGAGACAGCTTGCTGATCTTGCTGCCAGCCGGCCTTCTCAATCCCCTTTGAGTGTGGCGGTATGGCGAAGGATGAGGCATCAATTATCTTTTATTAGCAGTTCACCCTGGTTAATTTATTTAATTATCACATTAAATTCACTCTGTCGCGAGGGCTATCGCAGCATTAGCCAACCCACTATGACCGCCCTCTCTCTATGGAACGCCTCAAAACATAAAACCAAAATCGAAGGGTTGTACAACCATAACAGACGATTATATCACAACAAAGCAGCATGCAAGGCATTACCCATCTTGCCATAAACACATAAACAAAAATCTCCATGATTCCCGTACAACCCTTTCAAAAACATGAAACCAAAACACTTGCCACAACAAGGGCACATAAAAGGAGGAACATTAACCAATAGTAAAATAAACCTCTGGAAGATTCTCATAAAGTTACACTAGGGTTTCCCCATCAAGGAACTGACAGCAATAATTGCAAGACCTCAAAGCACTATTTCCAATATAAATATAATGAGCAAATACACCAAAATAAGATCAACAACTCCACTCAACAACACCAACAACTTCGATACGAACTAAATCGAGAATCCAAGGGAAACCTCTATTTTCTCCTCTTGGAATACCCATAATTCAAAGAACTTTTCAATTTGACTCATCAAGTAGAACCATCAATCATGACAAAGTTAACATTAACCAATTTACCACTGAAGTAAAGAACAAAAGAACACATACTGGTTCCCAACGAATAGCAACATAAATAAAATGAGAGAAAAACTCCAACTCAAAAATCAACTTAGGAAAAGTCACATTGAAAGAATCCATAAAACCACACAATCCATTCAATAAGAAGTACCTTGAAACATTTAAAAAGAACATTAGTTTAAAGATCAATCATTTCCAACATTTAAGGATAGCACAATATTGCGAAGTGAAAATAAAATCTAATGGTTTAAGCCATAAGACACTATTCACAAGTATACTCTTTCAAACACAAATATATGCCAATTTACACATTATAACAACAATCTCCCTTCGAAGATCAACCCACTCAAACCAACAATTTGATCCTGATATCAATCACAAGTATTTTCTAGAACTGTTCTTATAGAAATCCCACAAATCAACTATTAAAAGAATATGAGGGAAATTGACTTAGAACAGATCATCTAATTTTATTCATTTACATAAACCCTTTGTTTAACTAAATATAATTAATCAAAACATATATCGAATCAACAATCATTCACTAGCCTTTATCGTAATACCCAACTATTTAAAGTTTTCAAATTTATTTACTTCCATTTATCTTATAAATCAATTCTCCCACCTAAATAGAAATAATCCTTATCGCCAATATTATCTACATACATCAACAACATACAAAACTCTACTTTTCATTATTTCTAAGTTAACTAACCCACTTGAAACTAATCAAATTGAGAATAAACTAATCTATCAATGTTACCCAAATTATTAACATAAGGAAACTCTCTCTCTAATCACTTTACTAACCTACTCAATAACATAATACCTAACTTAGCTACCTAATAATTCTAATTTTCTAACTCCTATAAATAAATCCTTTTCTGAATATAAACACATTAATTACAAAGTCTTAAGGAATAATTCCATACAAGGAAACCATCAAACACATCAACCTTGAAGAACACTATCTTAAAACACTTACAATGAACAGGCCATTGAGACATCTCCATAAATATCCCACAAATAACACCCATCTTAAAACAATTAAATAACACTTAAACCAAAAACACTTTGTTTAAAACACATTTACTCACACATTATAACCATAAAGACCTTCCTTTAATTTAAGCATTATTTCAATGTTTTTACCACTTATTTTAATTAAGAGAGTATTTACTACAAATAATTTTATTTAAAATAACTATATCATTTATAAGATAACCAACTCCATCAACTGTTTAACATGAATTCTAATTATAACTTTAAAATGTAATACTAAGATGACAATTCTATAATTTACAACTTTATTATAATACTAAGGTGACGACACTAATAGATTATTTCACACAGTAGTTTGATAAATAATTATCATTCACAAACTCATTAGATAACAAAAAGGTAATTAAAACCATTTAACATTTAATCAGTATCATTTAAATTAATTAACCTATGAACCTAGGATTTATCCTCACTTAAAAATAACTTTATCATTAACCTTCAAGTAAAAGAAACTATGTAAATGTAGAATCACTTATCTCCTTTAGTGAACCCTAAAACTTAATTAACTATATAAATCGATTTACTTTAACTAAATACACAGTTCATTTATCTACAACAAAATTAAATACCTAATTCAATAATGTTTATTTCGTTAAAATATTTTGTTAAATAATATTTTACTAAGCAATCTATCGAAATAACCATTTTCACTTTAATTATTTACCTAAAATAAAATTACACTTTTACTTAACTCACTATCTTACAGAACATTCTAACACTCGATTCATATTTTACTTTTACACCACCATAAAATCATAAAAAAAACAATTAAAGAAATTATTCATATTTTATAAACATATTATATAAA